>JAPVLO010000021.1:3815000-4040000 GCA_027257055.1 Cephalopachus bancanus | reverse complement strand
TATAATTAAAAAACAAAAAGCATTCTGTGTAGATATGCTGGACCAAAAGGCCCATCCTGGCACAACTGAAGTTTCTGCTACAATTGATTCAAATACACTTGTGAATAATTATTTTCTATTTCTTTTTTTAAAGAAAGCATAAACAACAGACACCTACATGTAGGATACGACATGTGGGTCCTGTGGGGGTAACTTTAATAATTCTCAGCCCACTCTCATGGTCTAACTGAGCTACACATTTTGTTGTTTTCCAGTTTCCTTTCCTTACCTGGACAGAAATTGGGGAAAACTATGTCCATGTAAGGAATATACATGTGTACCCCCTGAGTCTAAAATTAAAAAAAAAAAAAGGAAATTGGGGAAATCAAACCATTTTTGTCTCAGCTACTTTATTCTGGCTAGGTATAGTGGATCAGGAGATAGTAAGTCTTATTTGATTTATGTATATTCTCATTATTTAAGCTCTGGATGTTTATATGACCTGTGGTGTCTTTCTTTTTTTTTTAATTTTTATTTTAAAGATGTGGGGTACAATTCAGGATTAGGCATATCAGTGTCTTTTTTTTAATAGGGAGGGGGAAAACCGTCTGGAGAAGGGAGTTTCTTTTATTTTTTTTTTTTTTTGAGTCAAAGTCTCACTGTTGCCCAGGCTGGAGTGCAGTGGCATGCTCCAGTGAGTTCAAAGTCAAACTGAAAAAAAACTGTTCTTGGCAAAGAGGTAGCATTTGTTTGTTTTGAGTCAAGGTCTCACTGTTGCCCAGGCTGGAGTGCAGTGGCATGATCATGATGATCACACCTCACAGCAGCTTCGACCTTTTGGGCTCAGGCAATCCTTGCAATCCTTCTGCCTCAGCCTCCCGAGTAGCTAGGACTACAGGCATGTGCCATCATGCATGGCTAATTCGTTTAAAATTTTTTTAGAGACAGGTTTTGCTGTATTGCCTAGGCTGGTCTCAAACTCCTGGGCTCAAGCAATCAGCCTGTTTCAGCCTTCCAAAGTGCTGGGATTCCAGGCGTGAGCCACCGTGCCTGGCCACATTTGGATTTTTTATAGTTCTGGAATGTTTCTGCCTCTTATTGGTGTTTCCTGGGCAGCAATCTCTGCCCTTTCATCTCAGTCATGGATCCTTAAGGGTCATTTCATATTGGAGTAGCCGGAATGTTCACAGAGTCAGGCCTTAACTGGAGAGGGCTCCTGAGGTGTGGCCCTTCTTGGGGATCCCTGTGGGTTCTAAGCCCGATGCTGACTCTGTTCTGTACTCATGGTGTTCCATAGAAGAGACTGGAGATTAGACCTAAGTATTAATATCAAGGCTCCATCACTTCAAACAGACCCTCAGAGGCCACACTTATAAATGTGAATAGTAGAATTGGTAACCTTCAGTAAAGTTTTGGGGAAGGCCAAAGAGCTCTCTGAACTCATCTTGACTAATACCGTGTTGTCTTTTTCCTGTTGCAGGACAACAAGGATTTTGTGATCATTCTCTAAAATATTTAAGCTCAAGGATCACAGAACGGAAACTGCAAGGCTCCTGGCTGCCTGCTGGCCGAGGGAATCTGGAAAAACCATTCCTGGGGCCACGTGGTCCTGTCGTGCCCTTGTTCAGTCCCCGCAACGGCCTTCACTCGGCCCACACTGAGAACAGCCCATTGAAGCCCAGGGTTGTGACCGTGGTGAAGCTGGGCGGGCAGCCCCTCCGGAAGGTCAGTCTCCTCCTCAACAGGCGGTCGGTGCAGACGTTCGAGCAGCTCCTAGCAGACATCTCAGAAGCCTTGGGATCCCCGAGATGGAAGAATGATCGTGTGAGGAAACTATTTAACCTCAAGGGCAGGGAAATCAGGAGCGTCACCGATTTCTTCAGGGAAGGGGATGCTTTCATAGCCATGGGTAAAGAACCATTGACGCTGAAGAGCATTCAGGTGGCCATAGAAGAACTGTACCCCAATAAGACCCGGGCCCTGACACTGGCCCAGCACAGCCATGCCCCTTCTCCTAGGCTGAGGAGTAGGCTGTATACCAAGGCTCTGAAAGGGGACCACCGCTGTGGGGAGACTGAGACCACCAAGAGCTGCAGTGAGGCTGCAGGTTGCAAGGTGGCCACTGGGCACCAGGGGAAGACCCCCGTGGAGCCGGCGCTGGAGGACAGAGCGAAGTCCCAGAAGAAGTGGGTGAGGGGGAAAAGGGAGCCTGAACCTGGAAGTAAGCCACCCAGGGAGGCCACTCTGGAGGAGTGGCATGCAAGGGGAGAGAAACACCTGGGGGTGGAGATTGAAAAGACCTCCGGTGAGATTATCAGATGCGAGAAGTGCAAGAGAGAGAAGGAGCTCCAGCAGGGCCTGCAGAGGGAGAGACTCTCCCTGGGCACCAGCGAGCTGGACATGGGGAAGTGCCCAAGGTATGATGTGGAGAAGCTGGTGAGGACAAGAAGCTGCAGAAGGTCTCCTGAGGCTAACCCTGCAGGAGGAGAGGAAGGGTGGAAGGGTGACAGCCATAGAAGCCCCAGAAATCCCACTCAAGAGCTGAGGAGATCCAGCAAAATCATAGAGAAGAAAGAGGACAGAGACCCAGAGGATCAGGAGAGCCATCCTCACGGAGCAGGCAAGACCAAGAAGGACCTTGTGGAAGTTCTACCAGCCACAGAGGAAGGACCCAGGGAAGCGAAGAAAGATCCCAGGCACATCTGCAGGAGCAAGCATGGTGGCTGGCTCCTGAGAGAGCACCAGGCTGGTTTCGAGAAGCTCCCCAGGACCCGAGGGGAAGACAAGGAGGCAGAGAAGGAGAAAAAGTCCTGTGTGTCAGGAGGGAGAAAGACGGCCCTCAGAGATGACCAACTTGGAAGGGTAGAAAAGGACCCCAAGATGAAGCCGGAGGAGAACAAGTCAGAGCGGCCCAGTGGCCGGAAGCCACGGCCTGTGGGCATCATCGCGGCCAATGTGGAAAAGCATTATGAGACTGGCCGGGTCATCGGGGATGGGAACTTTGCTGTCGTGAAGGAGTGCAGGCACCGTGAGACCAGGCAGGCCTACGCGATGAAGATCATTGACAAGTCCAGACTCAAGGGTAAGGAGGACATGGTGGACAGTGAGATCTTGATCATCCAGAGCCTCTCTCACCCCAACATCGTGAAGTTGCACGAAGTCTATGAGACAGAAACGGAAATCTACCTCATCCTGGAGTACGTGCAGGGAGGGGACCTTTTTGATGCCATCATAGAAAGTGTGAAGTTCCCGGAGCCTGATGCTGCTCTCATGATCATGGACTTATGTAAGGCCCTCGTCCACATGCACGACAAGAGCATCGTCCACCGAGACCTCAAACCAGAAAACCTTTTGGTAAGCCCTCATTTTTGATGCTCTGGGAGAGGGTCAAAATAAACATGAATTGCATTTGTTACCCTCATGCGCTAGAACATTACCTTTATGTTACTTTACATACTTGTTTCAGTATTTAAAGTTTTAGTTACAGTTCATAAGTTGCTGAGATAAATTGGTATGGATTAAATTGTTAAAATATTAAACCTTCTGCTATAAATAAAATGGAAAATGTTTCCTCATCCCTAAAAGAAAAATCCTGGAAGATGACAATGACCATGTGGATTTAATTTCCTGGCCACTTGCATCCTCGGACCTCGGTACCCAGATGTCTATTGGTGGCAGCTTCCCCTTTAGGCTTTGTGTCCACCATCCACTCTCCTGCTGAGATGCACCTCTAGCCCTTTTGAAGATAACGCTTTGCCCAGGAACACAAAAGGTGTAGTGCTGTAGGGATCTGTGCATGTAGTGCTTAAGAGACCTGGAGCTGGAGTCACAGAACCTGGGTTTGAATCTTGGCTTTCTTAGTTTCTTGCTCTAGGATAATTCTTTTTCCTCCCCAGGTCTTTATTTTCTCATCTCTAAGGGAGAAACGGTGATGGTACCTATCTGGGAAGGTTGAGTGCAGAGTGAGCATGGGAAAGAGAAAAACAACCCCTGACAGCGGGAAGCGGCACTATTCTCTGGGCTGTGGTATTCTCTGGCTGAGCACAAACAGTTCACAGATCAGCAACATCAGATAAGGCCACTCTGTGACCATGATGAGTTAGACAAAAGCAAAACCCCTTTATAATAATGTCCAGATGCAGATAAAAAGATGAATATTGTCCAGATCACACATACGGTCATATATTCATTCATTCCCCTTTTGGCTACTATGAGTGATTGATTGCCTTGCTTCCTTCTTCCCACCTGCACATAAGAATTTTTAAGAATTACCTCACATGCTGACACTATACAATCCAGACCAAAACCCCACTTTCTGGAACCCTCTTCCACATCCCTTAACAGAGCCCAGATGTTATGTATAATAAGTCCAACCTTGATGCCCAGATCCCAGTGGTGTGTGTTCTCCCTTGTTGCAATGAGTCGATGAACTCGATGTGTTTGACTGCAGTGTGTTCCTGGTGGTCTTTGTCAGGACAAAATAACTCACAATGTTACCCTCTGGTACCCTTACCCCGATTTTTTTCATAGCCTCTGTCACCACTTACTACATTCTGCATTTAGTTTTCTGTCTTCCTTCTCCTCTTACTGGAAAGAAAGTTCCATGACAGCAAGACTTTGTTTTATTCAGTCTGTTTCCAAAACCCAGGACAGTTCTGCCACACAGGAGATATTTAGTAAATATTAGTTGGATGACTGCATGAAGACCATAGCCTGCTGCCTGGGAAGTAGCAAGCATTCCATTAGTGGAAGCTACCATCACTGTTATCATGTTAAAAACAACCCTCATTTCAAGGTGGATGGCATGAGGAAGGCTTCCAAGCCAGATTGCTGCAGATGGAGCAATAGGCATGGAGACAATGATCCCAATGGGCCATATTTTTGGGGGACGTGGCGGGGTACGGATAGAGGGACTGTTTCCTTTAATTCCCACAGCTGTAGACCCAGCCTGGAAACATCGTCCCAGTGCATTCATCTGTCTGTAAACTGCTCCCACAAGCAGGTTGAAACACTGAGTGAGCCAAGCTAATTATCTGGTGGAATGAGGTCTACGTTAACCACTGAGTCAAACAACCTTGTTTCTGTCCAAATTCATAGAAAATCGCAGAAGCAATTGGGCTGGTTGACTGAGTGGTCTGAATTACCATCACACAGCTCTCTCTTTGAAAAATTTCAGTTTTGCATTAGCTGGGTGTTCTTGTCCTTTCTTCACTTGCTTTTTGATTGTTTCTGTCTTTTGGGTCTGAGCCCAAATGTTTCCCATATGCAATGTGCTGTGCACTGTTTATTATGGACACTTTAGAATTGCAACAGAGCATTGCTCTTTAACAACTCTCTGCTGTTTTCAATGAATTGTCTAAGCAGGAGAGATTCAGATGAGAGACCTGAGTAGGTCTCATGAGCTGAACATTTCAGGCTTGTGTCTACTAAAGCATTTTAACAGTTATACAAGTTTTCAAATATGTAGAATGACATCATTTGCCCCATAAGATCTTTTTTTTTATTTTTGGAGACAGCTTAGCTTGCATTTTTTTCCGACAAGGTTCTAGAATCATTCTGTTGAGTCGACCCCTCTCTTGGGCAATAGAGGTTCTCACTTATGTGAAGGGACATACTTGTCAGCAGTTTTTGAAATGGAGAAAGCTAGCACCATTTTTTGATTGCATGGGGAAGTTTGTTTGAGGAACTAGAAAAACTGCAAGGAATATATTTAGTATGGACAAACTAATTGCCTGGAAAGTCACATGGCAATTCTTCGTGGATTTAAATGTCAGTGTATATATGCTTTTAGTGCTTTGAGGCAAGGAAGAGAGAGAGAGAGAGAGAGAGAGAGAGAGAGAGAGAGAGAGAGAGAGAGAGAGAGAGTGTGTGTGTGTGTGTGTGTGTGTGTGTTAGGGGTGGGTTGGGTAAACTGCAGAGTAGATAATTTTTCAGCCTAAACACATGAGCTGTTGTTTACTGGTGTGTTGATCCTAATCGGTATGTAGGCCTTTCCTCTTTTGTGATTTCAAAGAAAGCATACTTAAAAAAAAAAAACAAAACACTTTTTTTATGGTGGTATGGCTTCTTCAGAAATTGCAGAACGCTCAAGTCATCTTTTGTGGAATAGGTTAATATATTTGCCCTCCTGTGGATAATTTGTCAGCTTGCATTTATCAAGTTGGACAGGCCTGTCACATTTATAAAACATGTTTGTCCTTTTTCTGGGTGAGTAAAGTTCAACATATTGTTATGTCAAAAGTCTAAATGCTATCTAATGTCAGCACTTTTCGGTTTTTTCAGACAGAGATGGATAATGTTGGATTTAACAGTTCAGTCATCATCTGCATTTACTAAGATGTCATCTCTAAACTTGCTGATATAATTACATTGCAAATTTGCTTGGTCTTCTAAGATTTAATATTAGTAGATCTCACCATGGTGACTATTGCTTCTCCATTAGTGCTTTCCAGTTGCCTTCAAGTTAGTGTTTTGCACTTGTGTTGAGCTTTGTATTGTCAAACGAATTGCGTCTTTCTTGGATGGATGGTTGCACTCTCTGTTAAGACCTGTCTTTGCTAAGCTTAGGAAAGTGATTATGTTAGCACTAACTTTTGATTACACAGTTGATTGTTACTGCTTTTAGAGACTTTCTGTATGTGCTAAAAGCTCTTAGTGAATACAGCAAGCTTATCGTGTTGTTTTAATCAACAGAAATATTTATATCTGATAATTGGGCCTTAGAGTAAAATTTTAGTCCTATATTGCTCAGTTCTCATCTGTTTCTACTGATCACATTTCCTGATAAGGTGCTAGTGCTTTTCTTCCCTTAGGGTTATTTAGACTCCTGAGGTCTAAGCAAAAGAAGTTTTAATTATAAGAATTTCCAGCTTGCAGAAATATTGGTGTTAATTACTTCTTCTGCCAGTGTGTGCTCCCTTGGAGGGGTTGGAATACAGTGGGTGGTGCTGGCTGGGCCCTGAGGCAGGAGAGGAGGAAGCAAACAGGAGCCAGAGCAGTGATCATCATCAGACCAGCTCACATGGAGTGGGAAGGGCACAGGCCAGCTTATTTATAGCCAATGGTTTAGTGGTCATATCTGGCAAAGAAAGCTGGGTGAGCAGAGTGAGGGAAGAGACTTAGGAGAACTCAGACATGAGCAGGGTTATTTGAGAAAGTCTCTCCCAGGATAAGGGGAAGAGAAGGATGGTTCCCCCTCTGGAAACAGGGCTGAAAGGAAGTCGTAGCTGGGTGGGCAGGCTTCTGCACCTTGACTGGCATAGAGGGTGTCACTTCCCCAGTCCTGCCCACCCCCCACCCAGGTGCTTACAGCTCTGGAATGCTTGGAGCAGAGACCCTTGGAATTGAGAAGATGGCAGTGGGGATTGTGGAGACAGGTTACAGCTTGGTTGTGGACAGAGGTCGTCCCCTCTTTCTGGCTTCCTGTTGGTTCTAGGAAGGGATGGATTTATCTATATATTTAACTGCAGGATTGACTAGGACAGGGCAGTGACTGGTGTCTCCAAAAGTGCCAAGAAAATCTAGAAGGATAAAAGTGGCTAGAGACATACATACTTCCTGCTCATTCTTCCTCTGCAATAAACCCTTTCAATTATTTTGTTGATCTGAATTCCCTAAGTTCTTTTCCCACCTCTTTGAAATACAAGGACTCGCTGATTATTGCTATTTGAGTCAGTGGTTCTGTAATGCATAATTCTCCCTGATCAGGACACTTGTCTTCTGCTAGATCCGATGTCAATCTCCTTTCCTCAGCTTCTAAGATGGGGGTGCACACCACACATCTTCTCATTAATGGTCCAAATGTTTATGAATGCATTTATACACCAATCACATTATTTTAAAAAATTGACAAGAGCTATGAAGCAAATCTTAAGCTATACTTAATAAAATGAAGAGATGTGGGCTTCAACAATAACATGTGATCACTGAAGGAAAAGTACAGTGATACAGGCCTTTAAGTCCAAACTTTGATCAAGTCAGTGAGAATACTGCTATATAAGAGTTAGACCTTCTCTCTGGAACTGCAGGATGTGTTCTTGCCAGGAAACATTTCAGTGGTGACTTCAGGTTTATATTGGTGAGAGTGGCTCTCAGCATCCATTTCAGCAGTTTCTAGGAAAATAAAAGTATCTGTACACTCAGTGGCCATGCATATTATCCAGGGTCTGGCTGCTACATAGCCAAAAAAATGTTCCCTAAGTGAGGTAAGTTTCAGGAAATCTCTTCAAGTCTTCAAAATTCTAGATATACTGGGTCATCTTTTTTTTTTTTTTTTTTTTTTTGATGGAGTCTCACTCTATTGCCCAGGCTGGAGTGCAGTGGCATGCTCACCACCACCGCAGCCTCTACCTGTTGGGCTCAGGTGATCCTTCCACCTTAGTCTTCCAAGTACTACAGGCACATGCTAAAACTCCCGGCTAGATACTGGGTCATCTTGATAATTGACGTTTTCTTTCTTCTGTGAGTTCCTTTTGAAACAGCCACCTAAAAGGATAGTAATTACTGTCTGCAGCAAATTATCAACAACATAGGCAACTTTTAAAGCATGACTCATATTTATCAAACTTGGTAAGTATATGCTAGTACTGTGATTTCATTTCCCCAAGGAGTCCTGGAGGTCATCTCACTGTAAAGGAAAATAACAGCAATCTGTAGTCCTCTCAAAACAACTGTGCTCATGTGCTGTCACTTCTTTAAGAGAGAGTATTCTTGTGAGCCATTTGGGGATCTAATCTTAAGTTTTTAAAACTCTTTAAAGTTATTTTCAAAATGTCCTCAAGGCAAGGAAGCAGCTCAATAAATCTCTTTAACAAGTTCCCTGTGTCTAAGGTCTAGTCACCTAATGGTCATAACATGAAACTCTCAGGTCCTATTACATCTTCTTCTGGATGTCCTGTGTGTTAGGGGAGGGAGAGGGGAAAGAGGGAGGAGCCCACTGCCGTAGTCCCAGCAAGAGATAAGGGTGGCTTGGTTTTGGGGGCTGCAGTAGAGGTGGGGGCAAGTGGTCATCCTAACGGTGAGGACAAGATTTGTGAGTAGATTGGATGTGGTAGATGAGGGAAGAGAGGACCCAAGGATGACTGACGTTTCTGCCTGTAACTGAGTCAGTTGTGGCCCCATCTTTCTGATGGACGAGGGCAATTTCAGCATCATTATGGGGATGAGTCTGACTGAGTTCAGGATGGAATGGAAGGTGGAAAACTATAGATGGTATGCACAGACACTTCTTTCAAGGCACTCTCTCGCTTTCTTTGTGTGTGTGTGTGTGTGTGTGTGTGTCTGTGTGTGTGTGTGTGTGTGTGTGTGTGTGTGTGTGAGAGAGAGAGAGAGAGAGAGAGAGAGAGAGAGAGAGAGAAGGATATCATAGAAATTGGAAGTAGCTGAAGAAGATTGCAGAGAAAATGAGTGTTGTGCCTTTTTAAGTTGGGAGACATGAGAATATCTTTATATGATGATGGAACCGGTCTCTGGGTTGGGGAACTCTGGGAAAAGAGTAGGGTACGGGTGAAATCACTTTTCAGCATCTTGAGTTTGAGGTGATCATCTGATTGGTCAACTAGGCGGGGGAAGTACAATGTGCTGCTAGAGATGAGGCTACCAAATTCAACTCAGGAAACCCCTACGGTCCAGAGTCCACTTTTCTGTCAGCTGGGCTAGCTACCTCTGAACCAGACACTGGGTCAAAAGACAGTGCACCACAGTGAATTCTATGCTCAGGGCTGCCTTTGTTCCCCATCTCAGTCAGAGTAAAAGTCAAGTTCGTTTCCATGGCCTAGAAGGTGCTACATGATGTGACCTCTCTCTTCCTCTCAAAGCTCACCTCCTCACTCACTCTGCTCCAACGGCTGCTTGCTCTTCCTGCATTGTGCCATGCAAGATCCTGGGCCTTTGCACATGCTGTTTTGGCCACCTGAAGACTCACTCCTCTTTTTAAAATTTATTTTTATGTATTGTTTATTTTATTTGTTAATTATTATTTTTATTTTAAAGATGTGGGATACAATTCAGGATTAGGTATACAAATGTTTATTCTGCAGGTACCCTTGTTGATGAGGTGTGCCCCCGCTTCCCCAGGCAGATACCCACTACTGCAATCCCCCCGCCCCTGCTCCTCTCCTGGCAGTTTCCCGCTACTGCCAATCCTTTTCTTAGAGTATTACAATAATTGTTCAAGGTCTGCTTATGAGTGAGAACATGTGGTACTCAGTTCTTTGTTTCTGTGAAAGATCACTCAGTATTATAGACTTTAATCCATCCAGGTTGCTGTGAAGTTCATAATTTTGTTCTTCTTTATGGCTGTGTAATATTTTATCATCTATATGTACCACATTTAAAAAATCCAGTCCTCTTTTGATAGGCAGTGCAGTTGGTTCCATGTTCTTGTTAGTGTGAACAATTCTGTGATAAACATACGTGTGCAGGTATCTTTTTTATAGAGCGGGTATATTCCCAGTAGGGGGATTGCGGGGCCTTGTGGAAGGTCAATTTTTAGATCTTTTAGGAATTGGCACACTGTTTTCCACAGAGGCTGTACTAGTTTACACTCCCACCAATAGTGTAGAAGTGTTCGCTTTTCACCACATCCTCTCCAGCATCTGTTGTTTTTTGAGTTATTGATGATGGCCATCCGGAATGGATATCAGTATGGCTTTGATTTGCATTACTTCAGTGATTAGCGAGGCTGAGTATTTTTTCATGCATGTGTTGGCGGCTTGTATGTCTTCTTTTGAGAACTGTCTATTCATATCTTTTGCCCACTTTATAATGGGGCTTTTTTTTTATTTTTAGCATGTTTGAGTTCCTTGTAGATCCTAGATGTTAGGCCTTCGTCAGACATAACATTTGGCAAATATTTTTTCCCAGTCTGTGGGCTGTCTCCCTGCTCTCTTGGTGGTTTCTTTGGTTTTGCAGAGCGTGTCAGTTTAATGAGGTCCCACTTGTCTATCTTATCTCTTATGGCGTGGGCACTTGGGGTTTTGATCAGGAATTGGTTGCCTTTTCCAATTTTCATAAGGGTTTCTCCTGCATTTTCTAGGGTTCTTATAGTTTGAGGTTTTACATTTAGGTCTTTGATCCATTTAGAGTTGATTTTTGTGTATGGTGATAGGTAGGAGTCTTGTTTAAATCTTCTGCATGTGGTCAGTCAGTTTTCCCAATACCTTTACTGAATAGGTTCTCCTCTCACCAGCCATTGATGGTGGAGGCTTTGTCGAAGGTGAGTTGGTTGAGAAATTGAGGTTTTGCTTCTGCAATCTCTATCCTGTTCCAATGGTATATATACCTGTTCTTGTACCAATACCAGGCTGTTTTGATTATTGTAGCTTTATAATAGAGTTTAAAGCCTGGGATAGAGTATAATAGAGTATTGTAGCTTTATAATAGAGTATAAAAAGCCTGCTTTTTATACCTCCTGCTCTACTTTTTTTGCTGAGGATTGTCTTGGCGCTTCGTGGTTGTTTATGTTTCCATATGAATTCTTGTATTGTCATTTCCAGGTCTGAGAAGAATGCTGCTGGCAATTTAATGGGTATTGCATTAAGTCTGTAGATTGCCTTGGGTAGGATGGACATCTTCACAATGTTGATTCTTCCAGTCCATGAGCGTGGAATATTTTTCCATTTGTTTCTGTCACCTTGGATTTCTTTGAGGAGTGTTTGGTAGTTTTCAGTGTAAAGGTCTTTCATGTCTCTGGTTAGGAAGATGCCAAGGTATTTCTTTTTTTTTTTGTGGCTATTGTGAATGGGATTGTGCTTTTTATTTGGGTTTTTGTTTATTGTTGATGTATAGACTGTCTTTTGCACACTGACTTTATACCCTAGGACTTTGCCGAAGTCTTTTATCAGTGCAAGGAGGTTTTTGACAGATTCTCTTGGGTTTTTGAGGTATAGAATCATGTCGTCTACAAAGAGGGATACCTTGACTTCCTCTTTTCCTATTTGGATACTGCTTATCTCCTTCTCTTGTATGATTGCTCCAGCTAGGACTTCTAAAACGATATTGAAAAGGAACTCACTTCTTTTGATATGGCTTACCATGGCCTTCTTTCAAATGTTACTTCCTAAGTGAGTCCTTCCTTATCTACCCTATTTAAAATACCAACTCCATGGCCTGGCTGGGTGGCTCAGCCTGTAATCCCATCACTTTGGGAGGCCGAGGTGAATGGATTGCCTGAGCCCGCGGGTTCGAGACCAGCCTGGGCAACTTGGTGAGACATTGTCTTTATAATAAATTAAAAAAAAAATAATTAGCCATCCAGGCTTGGTGGCTCAGCCTGTAATCCCGCGCCTTGGGAGGCTGAGGTGAGTGGATTGCCTGAGCCCGCGGGTTCGAGACCCGCCTGGGCAACTTGGTGAGACCTCATCTCTACAATAAATAAAAAAAAAAAATTAGCTGGGCATGGTAGCACACGTCTGTAGTTCCAGCTACTTGGAAGGCTGAGGCAGAAGGATCACTGGAGCCCAGCAGGTCGAGGCTGTGGTGACCGGGAGCGGCCACTGCACTCCAGTCTGGGCGACAGAGTGAGACTCCAACTCAAAAAAAAAAAAAAAAAAAAAAAATTAGCCAGGCATGGTAGTGCGAGCCTGTAGTTCCTGGATACTTGGAAGGCTGAGGTGGAAGGATCACCAGAGCCCAGCATGTCGATGCTGGGGGTGGTCGTGAGTGTGTCTGGTTGACGGAGTGAGACTCCAACTCAAAAAATAAAATAAAATACCAACTCTTGCCACTGTCTGCGCCAGCACTGTTCAATAGATTGCCCTGTGATAATGGGAATGTCCTATATCTGCAGCGGACAATATGGTAACCACTAGCCACATGAATACTTGAAATGTGCCTTGGATGTCTTAGGAACTGAACTTTAAGTTGCATTTTAAAATAAACAGCTATGTGTAGTTAGTACTAGGCAACCTAGTCTTTATCTCACTTTTGCTTTTTCATAACACATCACTACCTGAAATTACATATTTATTTGAATAATGTATATTAATAGAGAGGAGGCTTCATAAGACAAAGGCCTTTGTTTTTTCACTACACTTTTTCTAATCTTTAGAACAGTGCCTGGCACTTGGTAGGCATATAATTATTTGTTGAATGAATATGAGAGTTTAATTAAGGAGCAAAAAAGATGGTACAATATATACACTAAAAGCATGTCATAGGCATGTCATGTGAAAAGTCTCAGGGAAAACTCTGTCCCACTGAGTTTTTCAGTCTTTGTTTTGGTATTATGGTGTCTTTTGCTGTTGAAATGTAAACTGATTTTAGGTCTTGGCATTTTAATGTGAATTGGTTTTTCAGATCATTTCAGTCATCATAGCCAGTTGAAAATGGACCTTGGAGTGAAAAAGTACAGGCTCAAGTAAGAAGTTGCCAAAGATAAACAAACAAAAACAAAAAACAATACAAAATTTTGCCCATCTTAAATTTTAAGGCGCTGCTTGTTGTTTGGCTTATACTCTGCTGCCATCTTGTGTTTGGAGATGAAAATTGCAAGATCACATTTAAATTGAAGGACTGTTCAGAAAAATAAAGATTCCTCTTGGAGCCGTGAGGTTATCCAGATGTTATATGGATGCTTATGCAAATAATATGGATCACTTGGATTCAGCAGGACATTTTGGTGTGTCTGGGAAAGGTGGTGGTGAATGTACACAGGTAACAGTCATTACAGTGTTGTGTGAAGTCATCTCTCTTTTTTTTTTTTGAGTTGGAGTCTCACTCTGTCGCCCAGACTGGAGTGCAGTGGCCGCTCCCGGCCACCGCAGCCTCGACCTGCCGGGTTCCAGTGATCCTTCCTCCTCAGCCTTCCGAGTAGCCGGAATTACAGGCATGCGCTACCACGCCCGGCTGATTTTTTGATTTATTGTAGAGATGAGGTCTTGCTGCCCAGGTGGGTCTCGAACCCGTGGTCTCAGGCAATTCATTCACCTCAGCCTCCCAAAGGCGCAGGATTACAGACTGAGCCACCAAGCCCGGCTCTGAAGTCATCTCTTAACACCCTTCCAGTTAGAGGACAGCTGGAAACAGAGTAGAGACATGGCCCACAGCCTCAGGCTGAGACAGACCAGAAGATGGGGCAGGGAGATGGGGGGTGAGGGCAAGGTGAGATGTGCACAAAGAGGGCTCTGCAAGATCTCCTACCCAACCTAGGGAAGGCTTTCTGAGGCAGGGACATTGAAGTGGAACATTTAATGTGGTCTCTGGCTGCCTTGATGACCACCCAGTGCTCGGCCAGCTGAGAATCCTGAGGTCCAGTGCCCTGATCGAGTCACACCTGGAGTGTGGATGTTCAGTACTGTGCACTCTTTGCCAAAAGAGACATTGATGACATGAAGACCATCTAGAACTTGACTGTGCAGACGAATCTCTCTGGGATCTTGTAGAAATGCAGATTCTGACGCTGTGGGTCTGGGTGACCGAGAGCTCTAGCAAGCTCCCAAGGGAGGCCCATGGCGCTAGTCCAGGGATGCACTTAGAGCAGGGAGGAGTGAGGGAGGGTGATGGGTAAGGATTCGTTGGAGGATCCTTGGTTGCTGCATCCATCAAGGCTCTCCAGAGAGGCAACCAATAAGATATACATTTATGGAGATAGATGAGAGGGGATTTATTAGCAGATTGGCTTACGTGATTATGGAGGCTGAGAAGTCCCAAGGCAGGCTGTCTGCAAGCTGGTGCCCCTGGGATGCTGGTAGAGTGGCCTAGTCCAAGTCCAGAGGTCTGAGAACCCAGGGCCACGGGTATAAGTCCTGGAGTCCAAAGGCTGGAGATCCTGGAGTTCTGATGTCCTTGTTCTACCTGGAACCATGGCTGATTGGATGCTGTTCCCTCACTTGGAGGGCAGATCTTCCCCACTTGGCCCACGCAAGCTCACATGCCAGTCTTCTCTGGAAACACTCTCACAGACATATCCCCAAATGATGCCTTAGCAGTTCTAGGCATTCCTTAATCCCACCAAGGTGACACCTAACATTAACCACCACAGATGCTAACTTGGAGAAGCCAGAGGTGAACTGGGGGATCATGGCACTTGTTTCCCATCTTTGGAGGGACCTGTCCTTATTTGGGGTCACCCGGGAGGGCAGATGTCGAAAACGGGTGGGGGTGGACTTCTGAATGAACGTGGGGTGAATCTCCTCACAGGTTGAGCTGGTCATAAATGGGAGGGACCGCTGCATAAAGTCATGGAATCTTTTCCATTTGGAAGTTTCATTCAGACATGGGCGGGAGTCTGCTGGGAAGAGGTTGTAGATGAGTTTTCTGTTTGGGAGAAGGTTTGAATTCGATGGTCTCAGAAGTCCCGCAGATTTTAGGAGGAAGAATTATTCCAGGAGGACATCACTCATTTAATTTTTTTTTTTTTTTTTTTGAGTTGGAGTCTCACTCTGTCACCCAGACTGGAGTACAGTGGCTGCTCCCAGCCACCGCAGCCTCGACCTGCCGGGCTCCGGCGATCCTTCCGCCTCAGCCTTCCGAGTAGCCGGAATTACAGGCGTGCGCTACCACGCCCGGCTCATTTTTGATTTATTGTAGAGATGAGGTCTCACCAAGTTGCCCAGACACTCATTTAATTTCAAGGATTAAGGCAGGAACTGTTGTGAAGTCAAGAATGTGAGGTGGTTGTTGAAAAATCAAATGTTATGTCAGTGTGCTGGTGCTGTGGGTATGGCAAAGAATTGCGCAGAAGTTAGATTGGGAAAGATAGTTTATTTAGAAAGTAGAAGAGAGAGAGAGAGGGTGGATCCACCTCTTCAAGATTGGAGAGAGGGCCAGCGCTTAAAGAAAGCATGACAGTAAGTGCTTGAGAATAGGGGCTTTTAAAATTTCTTTGGGGGCGGGCAAGTATTCACTGGAGGTGATGGGGATGCGGTGGTGGTCTGTGCTCCCTTGTTAGGAAGGGGGCAGGTAAACCTAGGAACTGTTACCGTGGTGATGGGGTCTGTTTTTGACTGGATGGATGGGTGAGTCAGCCAAATGGATGAGAAGGGCAGGGCTGGTAGCTGAAAGACAGATCCTTAGATGTTAATCTCAATGTCCTGTGACTCTTCCAGGGTTCCCAGAAAGGATTATTGTGTATGAGCTTAAGGAGACCAGAGAAATTCCATTTTGGGTTCTGTCCTTTCACCAAACACTTGTACGGTCAGTGTATGATCTCACATATAATTAAGCTGTTTATGTAGGTGAAAAATGTGATAACGTTGAAGAATTTTAAGCTGGAGACCAAAGAATTCAAAGCACTGAGCAGTCCGGGGCCACTTTCTGGAAAGAACAAATGACACCCCGATCCTAATCACCCCTGGGTTCCGCTCACGTGATGGTTACTACTCAGGGGATGATCCTGAGACTCAAAGAGAAAAGCAAAACCACAAGAGATGAGAGGAGACATTGTACATTTTACACAGGCCCATACTGTTACAGTTCAAGTAACACTTGGCTGGCTGCTAACCCTGACACCCATACATCAAGAGGCAGGAGACTGGCAGAAAGTTTATTTCTGAATTTGAATCCAGGGAGCAGAGTCGGGATCCTGGCCTTTCTAAAATGGTTCTGTTCACCCTTCAGGCTTCATAGTCCCCTTTTATAAGTTCAGGATTATTGATATCTATATGTTGACTACGTGACTAGCAGAGCCTTGTATTGAACTTAAGTCACAGCCGCATTTTGTCAGTCATGACATTTATGGTCTGCATTTCCTGGCACCAGTTACCAGAGGAATATCTTACAGCTTTTTATCAGTAACAGTGTAGCATGAAGGGCGTTAACAAGGCCTAAGACATCATTCATGACTACTTGTTGTTGTACACGAAAGCTATATAAATCACAAGACTTACAATTATGTTGATAAAAAAGTTATACAAATCACAAGACTTATGATTACTTCAATGCTATATTATTCAAACCTATCACTACTAAGAAAAGGGAGTAAATGGGAATTTATTTCTCTCAGTTCATTGGGCATAGTCTGCAGGGAAGTTAAGGATTCTTTGAAGTTATTTACTGGGAGTCATAGGAGATATGGGGAAGCGCCCCTTTTGTTAGCTCTCAGGAATGTGGGTACGAGAGCCTTCTCAATCCCTTGCCATGCCCTTCTCTAGGGGGTCTGGCAATATGGACAGACAATAGCTGGTCTCCATATCAATACAATACTTTAAAAACAGATTTGGCATTTTGAAAATATATTTTTCAATAACTGGACATTTAACATAGTAAATTTTCAAAAAAGTAAAAACCCGAGTTTCTGAAACATTTACTTTGTTACAACCTCACTGGAGCTGGATTTTGGAACTGGGGGATTCCGTGAGGAAGGGGATGTTTCAGTTATTTTGTGATAGGAACACACATCTTACCTTGGTGTATTACCTCAGCCATATGCTTTTAAGGCTGATCATTTACAAATATTCATGAGGGACAAATTTTTTCAGCAATTACCCAACCAATGTGATTCATGTAGATGATCCAGCTGGAAGTTCTAGGCACCATGCTATTTTGTTTTCCATTCCTTCCAAACTAGATTTTTTAGTCTAAATTATTCTAGTAATTACTCCTGTTGTCCTCTTTTGGGCAATGTCTGTCTCTATATACAGACCAAGCAGAATTTCGTTTTCGTTCTAAATATATGCTTTTCCACTTGGTTAGGTTAATTATGGAGACATTGATCAAATTGTCTGGTGGTGGCTCAGGCTCAAGTAATTAAGACACATGCTGCTTATAGAGATGTGAGCTCACTGCCAGGAACCAAAGCAGGTGGGGGAAAGGCTTCTCCATTGTGTCATTCCTGGTGTTACCCATGGCTCTGATGGGGCCCAGAGGAAAGCAGATTTCCCCCACTGCCTGCCTGCCCCCGGTATTGGTAGGAAAGTTGGGAACCTTTGCCCCAGTTCCAGGACAGATGCCTGGGTGTGTGCCTGCAGACAAGTTGACACTTTTTCCTATAGCTGTGGGGGCACCAATGAGTCTCTTGCTTGGATAAGCTTGGATAAGGTTTATCCCAATAAGTTTTCATGTAGCTATTTAATTAATCGCATGGTTTACCTTTGGTCTGAGCCGTCAGCTTCTATAAGATCTGGACAGTAACTTTTCAGCTTTCCTTGTGTGGGTACTAGCTGGTATTGAAGGAGGCCAGAGTTTTGATTTGTGCCTGATTATTTAACATTTCCCCAAGGTGGACAACTGCGTCCCCGGCGTGAGGGTACTAGCGCATCTTTTACTTGCTGCAAGGTATGCTGGGTTTGATACTCATTGCTTGTTGTGCTTATTTCTTTCTTCCTGTGAAATAGGACGTACCTTTAGTTTTATTATTATTTCTTGCACAGTGGTGTAAATATTTGCTACATTTACTGCTGGAGATTTATCTTTTAGGTTAAGACCTAACTTTTCCTAACAATCATCATCATCGATGCAAATACTTGTGGGGTAGGAAGGCAGGACATGCTAACTTAGCAGTGGGGATTGGTTTACCAGAGATGAGAAAGCCAGTCACCTGGACTTATTTGAAGAAATGAGACTCAAGTAGGATAAGTTTTCAAGGGGACAAGGAGGGAGGAGTTGAGTCTCTGTATTCATTCAGAATGAGGGTAGCTGTGTCTTGTTTCTATTTAAAAAAAAAAAAAAAAAAGACTAATTGCACCCTTCTCTAAAACCTAGTGGAAGTTCAGTGCAAACTGAGACTATTTGCCACTGTAATGTGTTAACTCTAAATCTGAGAGGACTTGCACGTAACATTCACCTATTCCAAAGAAGTTACCCGGAGGTCTAGTAGGGGAAGACATTGGTTTATTCAAACTTACAGGAGGCACTGATGGCCTTCTGATAGGTCTGTGAAGAATCCACCCTTCAGGGCACGATAGCAAGCAGTTTTCAGTTTTTTTTTTTTTTTTGAGTCAGTCTCACTCTATTGGTCAGGGTGGGGTGCAGTTGCACACTCATGGCCACTGCAGCCTTGACCTGCTGGTTCAGGCGATCCTCCTGCTTTGCCTTCCAAGTAGCTGGTATTACAAGCATGCGCCACCACACCCGGCTAATTTTTTGATTTATCGTAGAGATGAGGTCTCTCCATGTTGCCCAGGCTGGTCTCGAACCCTGAGCTCAGGCAATCTTCTCCCCTCCCCCTCTCAAAGGGCAAGCAGCTTTATAATCTAAGCAATCAAGCTAATTATTCAAATTCCTACATGAGGTTTACAATTAAGTTGGTTAAGCCTGACAACTACATTGTTCTCAGTTTTGCTTGGCCACCTGCCTCCCAAGACTCATTACTGGGAATATACATACCCTTCAGAGCCCAGCCTTGGCCAGAGGCCACTTCCTGAGGAAGGTTGTAAAAAAGAAGCCAGGTATAGAGGGAAACAGTCCAGATCCAACATATCCCATAGTCACCCTAGAGCTAATACTTTTCTAGGTAGACTACAGACATAGACAGGAACTCCTGACTTCAGCCCATTTGCTGGAAATGGTCACTCCCACTGTTTTTAACAAATGAGGAGTTGAAGACTCAGATGAGTAAAGAAATTTGTCCAAGGCAATCTAGTTATAAGTCTTGGACATGGATTTATTCAAAGACTGTAGGCCTGTTTGATTAATAATCTCCCATCCCTCCCAGTGAAGGCCTGTATTTAACATCCTCCTACTTGTCTGCTTCTTCACTTTAATTTCAAGTTCTTCACCCCCATCCCACAGCCTTTGCATTACACACAGCCATGTTCTAGTTCTCAGGAAAGCTAGTCTAGGCTTAAATTGTCATCTATCCTGGTTCTAACTCAGCGCTCTCCTGTAGAACTTTCTGCACTGATAGAAAAGTTCTCTATCTGCGTTGTCTAGTATGGTAGTCACAAGCTACAGGTGGCTTTTGAGCACTTAAAATGTGCTAGTGCAGCTGAGTAACTGATTTTTTTATTTTGAGAATGAGGCTCAGTATGTAGCCCAGGCTAGTCTCGAACTCATGGGCTCAAGTGATCCTCCCACCTCACTCTCCTGAGTAGCTGGGATTATAGAATCATACCGCCACATCCAGCTAGAAACCAAAATTTTAGCTTAATTTTTTTTTTTTTTTTTTTGAGTTGGAGTCTCACTCTGTCACCCAGACTGGAGTGCAGTGGCCGCTCCTGGCCACCGCAGCCTCGACCTGCTGGGCTCCGGTGATCCTTCCGCCTCAGCCTTCCGAGTAGCCGGAATTACAGGCGTGCGCTACCACGCCCGGCTGATTTTTTGATTTATTGTAGAGATGAGGTCTCGCTGCCCAGGCGGGTCTCGAACCCGTGGGCTCAGGCAATCCACTCACCTCAGCCTCCCAAAGGCGCGGGATTACAGGCTGAGCCACCGAGCCCGGCTTTAACTTAATTTTAATTAATAAATTTAAATAGCCATTCATGGCAATATGGTACTACCATATTGGATGGCACAGTACATCTAACTCATTGGTTCTTTAGTTGAAAATGAGAGCACTTGTCACCGAGGCCAAGTTGGATTTGTCAGTGTTGGGCTAAACTGTAAGCTCATATAGGTTGGTTGTTTGCTTATCTTGACCTTGCATGCTTGTTTCATTAGGGTTCCTTCTTTGTTTTCATCACAATTTCGGTGGTTTGGGGATTTTGGTTTCTTACAGGTTCAGCGAAATGAGGACAAATCTACTACCTTGAAATTGGCTGATTTTGGACTTGCAAAGCATGTGGTGAGACCTATATTTACTGTGTGTGGGACTCCAACTTATGTAGCTCCTGAGATTCTCTCTGAGAAAGGTAAGTGCTGCATGTGTCTCTGTGGGACTCTAGCTCACTTAATATGTTTTAGTTTTAATATTTAAGAGTTTTCAATATGGAAGAGTTAAAAATTTCAGAGTTGGCACTAAGGCTTGGGCTTGAACCTTAATTTCCTCATCAGAGCTGCCCTTGTTACAGAGGATATATTGATGTGTGTGTGCGTGTGTGTGCACATGCATGTGTATGCAGGATAGGGAGATAAAAGATGATGGAGAATTGGGTGGGGAACTCAAGCAAGCAAGGCTATTTGGGCCACTGGCCCAAGGCAACTTCCAGTGGGAGAGAACTGAAACCATCCTTATAATCATTGGATTAAACATTTCTTCATGAACCTTGCATTTAGAGAAAAAGGAGATTCCATTTCAAACTCCATGAGTATTTATTACCTGCTTGTATATTGTTTGAGGACCTAATAAACTGTTTTAGTGATATATTCTGTAAAATATGTAAAAAGGAATTTGTAATAATTATTTTGTGGCTCCAAATATATGGATGACAGTTTACTACGGCCACACTCCTGGAGGAATCAGGAGTGAGATGGGAAGACTCTGGGTGGGTTGTATGTTGGGTGCTAGGGAGAAGGGAGGGTAGTTTCCTAGCAGCAGAAGCATCAGAAACACTAAGACAAGGAGATGAGAACATGCATGTGGTCGAATGGCAGAGACATTGAGAAGATAAGACTCAGTGGACCAGAGAGAAATATAGTTGGTTGGGTAGGTTGAATAGGTTCTTCACTGATGGGAAGGCTAGGCAGAGGCATTTAGACCTGGTGTGGCCAGCTTAATACTGAGGGACTATAGACATTTAAATGGAAGCATTAACGAACGGGATAAGAGAAGAAGGAAAACAAATAGGCAGTGTGAACCCTTGGGAAAACCACACATCGGTGGTAGCACTAACTAAAATAGGAGTTTTGAAAGGAAAGTTCTTTTGGGAGATAGGGGGATGGGGTGAGTTAAATTTTGGACACACTGACTTTGTAGACAGATATTGGATGGACACACGGAGTTGTCCGGTTGGCAAGGAAGTGAAGATCTGGGCTGAACATTTAGTTCTGAGACTCTTCAACACAGAGATGGTGGCTGAACTAGCAAGATAATGAATGAGCTCCTTAGTGATGCCAGCAAGGACAGATTCTTGAGGTAGGCCAAGAATTCTGGGGTAAGAGAAGGCAGGAGGCCTCAGCAGAGTGTTGGGCTTTTCAGAGACAGGAAGAGGATTAGCAAAGTGCAATGTCACAGAGGCCAAGGGGCACATTTCAAGAGCATGAGGAGACCCCGCAAAGTCAGCCCCTCCCAAGCATGAAAAGATAGTTGAGAACTGAGAAAAGGCCATTAAAATTGGCCCAGAGGGGTCATTGATGACTAATTCTCTTAATATTCTCCTGCTAATTTGTGTTTTGACAGACTTACTAAAATAATGAAGCTCTAACTTCCAAATTCAAGCTTCTAAGTGTTGTCTTTTCCTTTGAGCAACTCTGGCGTAGACCTCTTGTGTGTAGGAGTTGGCAGCAAGGGAAACCGTGGTTGGGCGGTAAAGCCCACCCACGTGTTTGAAAGCGGCTCTTGGTCACTGAGAGCTGGGGTTCTCCGTGACCTGAATCTATTTAGAACCACAAATCTCCATCATTCATTTCATCACATGTGACCCCGTCTGGTCTCAGGTCTGCTTGTGTCTCTGCCTGTGTCTGCATAGGTTATGGACTGGAGGTGGACATGTGGGCCGCTGGCGTGATCCTCTATATCCTACTGTGTGGCTTCCCTCCCTTCCGCAGCCCGGACAGGGACCAGGACGAGCTCTTCAACATCATCCAGCTGGGCCACTTCGAGTTCCTCCCCCCTTACTGGGACAATATCTCTGATGGTGAGATTTGGGGCTTCCTGCAGGAGAGGAGGGGGGATGACTTTCAGGTCAGATGCGTAGAGGACCCACCACTGTGCCTGGCATAGAGTTGGGTTGTCAACATGTTATACTTCGCTCTTTACTTCCTCAGTAGTTTCATGTAGGTTTGTGTAGCATTCCGGAAACATGATTCCTTGCTTTGAGATTTTTTTTTTTGAGTTGGAGTCTCACTCTGTCGCCCAGACTGGAATGCAGCGGCCGCTCCCAGCCACCGCAGCCTCGACCTGTTGGGCTCTGGTGATCCTTCCGCCTCAGCCTTCCAAGTAACCGGAATTACAGGCATGCGCTACCATGCCCGGCTGATTTTTTGATTTATTGTAGAGATGAGGTCTCGCTGCCCAGGCGGGTCTCGAACCCGCGGGCTCAGGCAATCCACTCACTTCAGCCTCCCAAAACCGCGGGATTACAGGCTGAGCCACCAAGCCAGGCTTGCTTTGAGATTTAATGAAGAAGTCAAACCTCCCCAGTGGCAATCACCAGGTGCTGTTCCTTAAGGCAATTAGAGAATCTCAGAAACAAACAAACAAAAATTATCAGAAACATAGTGACTCCCATTTGGAAAGAGAAAGGCTATCTTATACAAGGGGGAATCCCCCGAAACTGGAATTTATTTATTATTTATTATTCTTATGTGTTTAAACTTCAGTTACTTTTTTTTTTTTTTTTTTTAGATTAGGAAAAGTAGTTTATTTAGAAAGTAAATTAGAGAGAGAGAGAGAGAGAGATAAAGAGGAGATTCACCTCCTCAAGGTAGGGGAGGGGGCCAAAGCCAGGAAACATGGCCTAGACACTGTTCAAAGAGCACATGGCCACACCATAGCTTAGCAAGGCAATGGCCAACTTCAGTCACTTTCAGAGTACTCTCCATTTGATGCAATACACCTATCAAGATGCTTTTTCTACTACTCAAAACAGTTTTTGAACTCATCAGTTTTGATGCCTTTTAGTGCTTCTGCCATTTTTGTTTCACCTCTTCCACATCACAAAATGTTTCCCTTTGAGGACTTTTTCATCCAGGGAGACAAAAAAGAGTTGATCAGGCGAGATCAGGTGACTAGAAAGAATGGGGCATGGGGGTCAAAAACTCCTGAATACTCAGTGTGGTGTGTGCAGGTGCTTTGTCATGGTGGAAGAACCAGTCACTTATTTGCCACAAATCAGGGCGTTTCTTCTGCAAATCATGACATAACCTTATCAAAACTTCCAGATAAAAACTTTGGTTGATTGTTTGATCCAGAGGAACGAATTCAGAGTGTATTGTAGGGGCCCACCCTCCAAAAGATAATTTCGTTCTTTTTGGGTTCCCTCTCATATACAGAAGTGTTTACGAATGGAACAGAGTGAAAATGCTTATTTCACATGTGTGTAACCAAGCGTCCTGTGGAGCCACACTCGGGCACAGGGCCTCTGCAAGGCAAGGGGTAAAGGTCTCAGTTATTTTTTTAGTGACCTGGAAGCAGGCTTGGTTTTCCTCTCTGCTGGCCCTCACTTCCATTTGATTCCAGATGGAATCTTCCCCTTTGTCTCTACTGATTTGTCTATACTACTTACTGCTCTTATAAAATTGAGAACTAGGTAATTGGGGATTTTGAGTCTAAATCTTTAGCTTGAAAGGTACCATGAGAGTGATAGCTTTTTTTTTTTTCAATTTCCCCTAAACATGCCATTTTTTTTTTTTTTTTTTTGAGTTGGAGTCTCATTCTATCGTCCAGACTGGAGTGCAGTGGCCGCTCCCGGCCACCGCAGCCTCGACCTGCTGGGCTCTGGCGATCCTTCCGCCTCAGCCTTCCAAGTAGCCGGAATTACAGGCATGCACTACGACGCCCAGTTGATTTTTTTATTTATTGTAGAGATGAGGTCTCACTGCCCAGGCAGGTCTCGAACCCGCGGGCTTAGGCGATCCACTCATCTCAGCCTCCCAAAGGCACGGGATTACAGACTGAGCCACTGAGCCCGGCTAAACATGCCATTTAAAATTAATTATTGGACTGCCTCCATTCCCAGCCTCTATCTCCTCACGGGGATTGGAGGTGAAGGAAGGCAGACACTTCATTGTTTTCTCCTCTTAAATGAGGTAGGTAGAGGGTGACTTGCCACAGGGAGAGTGAGGGTCTTGAGATGATTAAGACAGTGGCAACTGGGGAAGGACTAAAAATCATTTTAGAAAGTTCTGGGCAGCACCGTCCTTAAATTTGGGCATGGGTGGTCCCTGTCCTGGTCCCCAGGCCATCGAGGGCTCTGCTCTGGCCATAC
The DNA here is from genome assembly GCA_027257055.1 of Cephalopachus bancanus. NCBI lineage: Eukaryota > Metazoa > Chordata > Mammalia > Primates > Tarsiidae > Cephalopachus > Cephalopachus bancanus. The sequence goes on along the minus strand of JAPVLO010000021.1, from coordinate 4,015,119 downwards.
TCCTTCCACAGACTGAGGACACTGTGGGGCCAAAGGAATGTGTCCCCTGAACCCAGGTCCCCTCTTCTAGACTACTTCATTGGGACCCCTGGATTCCCTGTCCCAGCCTTACTTCCAAGGTTTGTTACTTCTTTCCAGTCTCTTCCCACTGTGCCAAATGATGGCCAAGTAGTTGGCTGAGGTGTCCAGTTATTCATACTTGTACATAAGAGTCTGAGAATTCTCAGTTGAAATTTGGCCTTTCAGCTTCTGAGGTTTTTTTTCCTATTTTATTTTAAATTTTTTTATTATAAAGATATGGAGTACAATTCAGGGTTAGGTATACAAACGTTGATTATGCAGGTACCCTTGTTGATAAGGTATGTCCCTCCCTCCCCTAGCAGTTTGCCTCAACTGCCAATCCCACCTCCCCTCCTCTGACAGTTTCCCACTACTGCCAATCCCTTTCCTATAGTATTATAATTGTTCAAGTTTCGCTTATGAGTGAGAACATATAGCACTCTGTTCTTTGTTTCTGTGATAGATCACTGAGTATGATCGACTCTAAATTCATCCAAGTTGCTGTGAAGTCCATATGCTTGTCCTTCTTTATGGCTGCATAATATTCCATTGTGTATATGTACCACATTTTTTAAATCCAGTCCAGCTTCGATGGGCAGCATGGTTGATTCCATGTTTTTGCTGTTGTGATTTAGAGCTGCAACAAACATACGTGTCCAGGTATCTTTTTTGCAGAACGATTTCAGCTCCTTTGGGTATATTCCCAATAGGGGAATTGCTGGATCATATGGAAGATCAATTTCTATTCTTTCAGAAACTGTTACACTATCTTCCAGAGAAGTTGCACTAGTTTGCATTCCCACCAGCAGTGGAGAAGCGTTCCTTTTTCTCTGCATCCTCACCAGCATCTGTTGTTGTTTGTTTTATTAATGATGGCCATTCTTACTGGGGTTAGGTGGTATCTCAGTGTGGTTTTGGTTTGCATTTCTCTGATGATGAGTGAGGCTAAGCACTTTTTCATGTATCTGTAGGCTGTCTGTATATCTTCTTTTGAGAAGTGTCTATTTATGTCTTTTGTCCACTTTTTAATGAGTCCTTTGAAGACCTTGAAGGAGTGATGCTGGCAGGGGTGAGGCTGAAGCACTTTGTGGACAGAATTTGCCCAGCTTGAATTGACTGGAGTGGAGAAATCTATGATTTCTTTTCTTAAGAGGTGCTAGACATGGGTGTAGGGGAGGAGGTGATTGGTGCACGAACAGCTGATCTTGAGTAAAAAGCACTCCTCAATAAAGGCAAAAAATAAAGTAGTTTTTCTTCCTGTGTGTTTTAAACATTTTTAAAATTTTTATCTTTTGAGTTGGAGTCTCACTCCATCGCCCAGGCTGGTGTGCAGTGGCACACTCACGGCCACCTTAATGACCTGCTGGGCTCCGGTGATCCTTCCGCCTCAGCCTTCCACGTAGCCGGAACTACAGGTGCATACCACCACACCCGGCTAATTTTTTGGTTTGTTGTAGAAACGAAGGCTCACCAAGTTGCCCAGCTGGTCTCAAACCCCTGGGCTCAGGCATTCCTCTCGCCTCGGCCTCCCAAAGTGCTGGGATTACAGGCTTGAGCCACCGCACCTGGCCCCTGTGCATTTCTTAAGTGGAAGGGCAGCCTCAAGGAACCGGGCAAGGAGAACCAGTAAGCCAGGGAGAAGTTTCTTCTCCTCCTTACCTGCCAACCTGGCCCACCAGGTGTCACTGCACCTCTCTAGAATGAGGCATGATCTTGTGTAGAAAGTGAAATTAATTTTGAATTTGCTCCACTTACTCCTTAGATTTCTTTACACATTTCTTTTTCAGTTTTGTCAATATGCAGGCATATTTATTGACTTAGGAAGATTAAACATATTTTATTTAACGACCTGTTGTTTTGATTTAGAATGTTAAAGTCTATAGACATGTGGATGTGGCTTCCATTTGTTCTCTTGCCCTGGGTGTCTTGGATGTCAGGGGTGGGCTTGGCCCAGTGATTCTAGAGAAATGAACACACATTCTCCAGCACTGTGCTGTCCAACACAGTAGCTCCTGACCATCCATGGCTATTTAAATTTAAATGGAAATTATAATATAAGAAAGGGATTGGCAGTAGTGAGAAACTGTCAGAGGAGGGGGGGTGGGATTGGCAGTTGAGGGAAACTGCTGGGGAGGGAGGGGCATACCTCATCAACAAGGGTACCTGCATAATCAATGTTTGTATACCTAACCCTGAATTGTACCCTACATTTTATAATACAAAAAAAACCAAAAAAAAATTTTTAATGGAAATTAATTCAAAATAAGTAAAATAAAATTAAGTTCCTTGGCCTCAGTAGCCAGATTTCAAATACTCAGTGATCACAAGTGGATAGTGCAGATGTAGATGTCCCCATCTTCTGTTGGTCTGAGCCACTCTGGAATATGGGAGCACCTTTTCATCTAGAATATGTTGGCCAGCCTGCAGGGCTAACATGGATGTTTATGTCCTTATTTCCTGTATGGGGAAGAAAACCTCGGAATCACCTGCGTTCATTATGTTTTCCCCTTCTTGTCTCCCCAATAGCTGCCAAAGACCTGGTGAGCCGGCTGCTGGTGGTAGACCCCAAGAAGCGCTACACAGCCCACCAAGTTCTTCAGCATCCCTGGATCGAAATGGCTGGCAAGACCAGCACGGTGAACCTACAAAAGGACGTGTCCCCCAGCAGCGAGGGCCACTTCCGGAGCCAGCACAAGAGGGTCTTAGAGCACGCATCATAGTTACTGCCGCAGGCATCTTCTCAGCCCCCAGTTCTGCTCAAGGACAGAGAAAAGGAGAGAAGTCGGAGAGAAAAACAATGAAAGGGCTCTTTGTGTAACTGGAGGATCAGAGTGAGAGACACTCAACAGAGTTTAAAGCATATTAAAAATAAATAAACTTAGTCTTCATGTTAAATGTTATAACATATTTTTAGATTTGTATATCTAAAGTCTTTAATACATTTTTTGGGGGGTGTAAGAATTGTCACCAGTGAGGAATCTTGGTAATAATGATGTGTTTTGCTTTCTCTGTATAACCAAGTTCATTCTGTACTACAGGAGTGGTGCTTACCAGAGTCTAAACTGCCCCCCTGTGAATTTAATAAGGTGCATCGTGGTCTTTCTGTGTTAATAAAACATGCTCTGAATAACAGAAGTGGGTCTGTACTCTGATGACTTCTTAATGCTGATGAGGAGAGCCAGGGAATTATAGTTCAGGCATGTCTCCCAAAGCTGATTATGACTACAGATAAATGTGATAGACACTTGGCTAATTGGCAAGCTCTGTGTATTTAGGATGTCATTCTTGGTCTCTAGCATTTCAGTCTTACCAAAAATCAGATTTGTCGCAGTCTGAAAAGTGGAAAGATGATATCATCGAGTCATTCTTGCCTCTGCAAAACCTAGTTACACTGTTTTTCAGCCCAGTTATCTCTGAGCCTGAGTCACTTCTATGTGAGGTTGGGCACTCAGGCTGTGACTGTGTTAATGTTTTCAGATCACATAGGAGCCATTTAGTGCATTAATGTCAGAACTGTGGTACGAGGATTGTACTGGGGCTTGAAGGATCTCAGAGTGCAGGCACATTTCTACCTGCAGGCATACACACAGAGGGCACAGAAGACATGTTCCAGATTTTTGTACCAAAATGTTAATATTTTCAGATGTTTCTGGGAGTGTGTGTGAGCTGAAAGCAAAACATATCCTGATAGTTCCCAAATTGACCTGTCTAGATTATGTGTAGCCTGGCCAGTAGGCCACAGAATCAGTCAGAAGTGTGGGTTTTTCTCCCCTCTACTTTCCCTAACGGTTGGAGGGGTATGTAAGTCAGGAAAACAGGAGCAGCACTAGACAATTTAGTATAAGGAATTGCTCAAATAGGTGTTGGAAAATGGAAAAAGCATAAAGGAGGTGCTGAAATAATTTAGAGATAGTAATTACAGGAAGTGGCTTCCATTCCTAGGTGGAGAACAAAGAAAGGGAAGAGGTTGGGGTTATTAGACCTTAGGAGCTTGGCGGAGAACCCTTTGCAGTGATTGCTGTAGTGTGCCATGCAGATCCTCCTCCAAGACCAAAGGGAAAGAGCTGTTTGGAGTGCTGCTGGATGGCAGCCTTTCATATCAGCCCTCTGCTGGAATTACCATCAGCTGGGAAGAGTCACCGCTCAGCTCCCTCCTGGGGCAGGCCACATCCCATGACTGGTGTATGTAGGGTATAAAGGCTCAGCCCCTTTTTGCCCCAACTGGCGACAGAGTCCTTGTGGGGATGGCTGAACCCTTGGCAGACTATATAATTGCCCAGTACTGCTATCCCTTCCCTTCCAGAAATGATGATTCTGAGACCACTTTCCAACAAATCTTTTGCATGCTCATCTGGATCTCAGAGTTGGCTTCCCAGAGAAACAAACCAGTGACACCCCCTAGAAATTTGAAACGACACAAAGAGGTTCTAGCTGGTGCTTTAACCTCAGGAGCTCTGAGGAGGGTCCCTGTGGACTCCTGTACTACAGGAGTGGTACTTACCAGAGTCTAAACTCCCTGCTGTGAATTTAATAAGGTGCATCGTGGTCTTTGCACCAGACCCTAGAGGAGATGATGCTGCCCAGCAGGCAACACATGGTACTCATTCTGAAAATGTGGAGTATACTGGAAGCTGGATCCAATTGCTACTGGAACATCTTTTGATAAGGTGCTAGTAAGCTTCACGTCACTCAGCCCAAACAATAATTTTCAATCCTCAATTAGCATCATCATTTGGCCTTATTGACTCACTCTCTTTGAACCATTTTTCCTGCTGACTTCTGTCACACTTTCCTGGCTTTCTTCCTGCATCCTTGTCTACCCCATTGGGTCTCTTGTATAGGTTCAGTTTTCTTCCAGTTGCTAAAAGTTGAAGTTCTATCCTTAGTCACTAGGGAAGTGCAAATTAAAATCACAGCAAAATGTCACTATACACCAATTAGAATGGCTACAATTAAGTAGCTAGAATGAAAAAACTGACCATACCAACTATCAACGAGGATGTGAAGCAAGTAGAACTCTGGTACATTGCTAGTGGGAGCATAAAATGACACTCTCCCTTTGAAGAACGGCTTGGCAATTCTTTAAAAGTTAAACGTATACTTACCTTAAGATGTTGCCATTCCACTTCTAGATATTTACCTGGGAGAAATTAACGCATATGTCCTACAAAGACGTCTCAGTATTCAGAGGTGCTTTTTTGGTAATAGCCTCAAAGTGGAAACAGCCTGAATGCCCATAAATTGGTGAGGGAGAGGTAGTTTGTGGTATATCGATACCATGAATAATATTCAACCACAAGAAAGAAATGAACTATTGATACATGAACAACATGGATTAAACTCCAAATAATTAGGCTGAATGAAAGAAGTCAGACAAAAAATACCTCATTCTGATTATTCCACTTATATAATATTCTAGAAAATACAGAAAATAGATCAGGGGTGTCCTGGGGATAGAGATGGGGAGAAGAAGGAGAGAGGCATTGCAAAGAAACACCTGGAAATGTTGTGGGAAAACAGGCTGTGACACCGAAGCTATCTTAGGAAGTTGTGGTTCATTAGCGCCCACTCGACTCAGCGGGCTAATGCTCCAAGGCTCAGCAACCCGGAGAAAGAGGAAAGGGGTTTTATAGATTAGTTTAGGTAAGGGAGGGGGTCAGGTTGAATGGCTATACATTTTTCTTTGTAATTTACAAGGTGGTATTTAGCAAAACCAGATTTTCAAAGAACAAATTGTCTCAGGGTGTACATGACAAGCAGGGGTTGTAAACAATAACTTCACAAAGAGAGGATGTGGGAGTAAGGTTGAGAATTGGTTACTATCTTGCACTTCCAGGAAAGTGCCTTGTAGCTATTTAGTTTTCTCAAGCTTCATGTCTATCAGGTTTGGAGCCTGCAGGTTGATCTTTAAAAGGAATAATTTTAACTGTTTTTAGTCCCTCTCTGCCACAGTAACTTTGGAGATGATGGGTATTCCATTTTCTTGAATGTAATAATGGATTCATGGGTGTATTTATGTCAAAACGTATCAAATTATATACTTTTAATATGTGAAGTTTATTGTGTCAATTATTCCTCAATAAAGTTGTTAAAAATATAGTTACAGTTCCTCAAAGACCAGTCCTAGTCTCTCATTTTACTCTATACTCACTCCCTTGGCAGCTTTGTTTACCCTTGTGACCTATTCGTCGATGATCCTCTTCTTCCCTACCTCCATTTATGTCTCCATCAGAGGCTTCTCTAAGTTTTTCAAAAAATTTAATTTACTATTTTTTTATCTTAAAGATGTGTGGAACAATTCAAGATTAGATTTACAAGTGGTCATATCTTACAGGTGAAGTTTGGGTCTCCCTTTGGCAAGGCTTCTCTAAGTACTAGACTCATCTGTCCAACTTTTCACATGACATGTCCATGTATAGGCATCAGACTTTCCTCCAGAATGTACAGACAGCACCCCAAACCCGGTCCTCCTCCATTGCTTGCTGTCTCAGGGAATGGCACTGCTGAGCAAATTCAAAGCACAGGCATCATCCTTGCTATCTTGGTCTCTAGCTCTTTACTCCAGTTCATCCCTATCAATTTCCTTAATGTTGCTTGGATCTATTCGCTTAACTTCCTTAATTTCTCTCCTGAAGGACAATTAGGTTGTTTCTCACTAATTCTTTATTATTACAAACATCCTATCTGTATCCCTTGTGCATGTCTGGGAGAGTTTTGCTTCTTAGAGAGAGTAAACCTCCAGTTTGACTAGATATTGCCAGCTTGATTTTGAATTAATTTATCTTCCCAGGAAGGGTGATGGAAAATTCTTTTCTCTCATGGTTTACCACATGGTTTTGTTTTTTTAATTACTCAAATATTACTATTTGGACATAATTGAGAAGTAACAACACAGAAGCTGTATCCAAAACTTTGACAATTATGTGGCACTTTATGGCTGCTGGGGTGAATTCCTTTTGTATAGCTCATTTCCATCTTAGAACAATGGTCCCAAGAGGTATGACTCTCAGCCTCACTTTACAGATGGGAAGACTGAGGCTCAGAGAAATGCCCTGATTTGCCCATTATCACTTGGTTTACCCAAAACACCAGCTGCCAAATGTAGACCCCACTACAGAGTGGCACTATCCCTTTAGTTCCTAGCCTCTGCTCTGCGTTTGATTCTGCAAGCTGAATCCCAAATGCCTGTGGGTGAGTGACATAAAAAATACTCCTTTCTGCAACAGAAGTGTTTATCCAGAGGTTCCTTTAACTCTAGCCCCAGTCTTTCTACTTTGTGAGATCAGGAAGGCTGCAGTACTGTGGGCCCTCAGGCAGCTCATGCAACCCACTCACCTGTAGATTGATTGTGGGTTGATGGTGGATCTGCACATGGCTCAGAAGCCATGGCTGGTCCTTCCAGAGGAGATACCTGCAGTGAAGAAGCCCCGGGAATGCTGTCAGCTGACTTGTGTTCTGTCACCCAGACTGGAGCGCAGTGGCCGCTCCCGGCCACTGCAGCCTCTACATGCTGGGCTCCGGCGATCCTTCCGCCTCAGACTTCCAAGTAGCTGGAACTACAGGTGCACGCTACCACACCCGGTTAATTTTCTTTTTTGATTTATTGGAGAGATGAGGTCTCACCAAGTCCCCCAAGCACATCTAGAACCCGTGGGCGCAGGCAATCTACTCACCTCAGTCTCCCAAAGCGTGGGATTACAGGCTGAGCCACTGAGCCTGGCTGCTTTCCATTTCTTATCTGATCCAGGTGCAGAGGAATTTCTGATCTTTTCTACACCTGAAAACCCATCACATGGATTTGGTGGATGCAGTGGTTACCGTATAGATCCCTGAAGCACCTGCTCTCCTGCGCTTGCCCCTGGCTGGATTGAGTTTCCTCACTCAAAGACAGGATCTTCTCTGGGCAGCTCACATCCAATAACTGATCATTCAGGGTTGTAAAGGTTCATATCCCTTGCTTCCACTCAGGGCAGCTCTTCAGGGCTGTGAAACCAGATCATATCTCCCTGTGAAACCAGATGATCCCTTTGCTTCAACTATCACAGCTCTTTCTTCTGTTCAGTCCTCCATCATTTACATCCTCTTTCCCAACAGGTGTTGACACTGAAAACAGTCTCCAGTAAACTTCCTGAACACAGATCTCTCTGTCAGTGTCCGCTTCTCAGGGAAAACAGGCTGTGAATTTCTCACATCCAGTGAGAACAAGCAGGAGACAACTGTACTTGGGGGGAATTTCTCTAGGCCCTCTTGACTGGGCACCTCCATACCCGGAATGTACCTGCTTAAGGCTTGGCTTCTCAGACTGAGGCTGATCCTAGAGGACCAGGGCACAAAACAGCTCTGGTTCCAGGGTGGCTTATGGTTACATAATCCAAGATACCAGCAAACTTGGAAAGGGGTTGCAGAATTTATTCTGGTTTCTTTTTTTGAAAGTGGAAGGGGGTTAGAGTTAGTTCTACTGTGTTAGCAAGACTGGCTGGGCCTGTGTGAATAACTAGGACCCACTCCTGTAGCTCTGTAGGAGTGGAAGGAAGCTCACATTGGTGGTGCTGGATGCTTCTGGCCAGAATGGGAGGAAGTTAAGCCTCCCTGGGACAATTTTGGGGACATGATGTTCCTCTAAGTAGATCCTGAGACAAGGACTTAGGTGGATAGTTTATTTGGGAGGCAATCCTAGGAAGTATGGCAAGAAGTGGGGAAACATGCCAGGCTTGGTGGCTCAGTCTGTAATCCCACGCCTTTGGGAGGCTGAGGTGAGTGGATTGCCTGAGCCCGCGGGTTCGAGACCCGCCTGGGCAGCGAGACCTCATCTCTACAATAAATCAAAAAATCAGCCGGGCGTGGTAGTGCATGCCTGTAATTCCGGCTACTTGGAAGGCTGAGGTGGAAGGATCGCCAGAGCCCAGCAGGTTGAGGCTGCGGTGGCCGGGAGCAGCCACTGTACTCCAGTCTGGGCGACAGAGTGAGACTCCAACTCAAAAAAAAAAAAAAAAAAGAATGCACACTTTCTTAGTTTTCCTCCCTTCCTGGACTTGTTCCTGGACTGCTTCCAGCCACTGCATCCTCAACACTCTGGGCTCCGGCAATCCTTCCGCCTCAGCCTTCCAAGTAGCTGGAACTACAGGTGTGTGCTACCACGCCCGGCTAATTTTTGCTTTATTGTAGAGATGAGGTTTTGCCAAGTTCCCCGGGTGGGTCTCGAACCCGCGGGCTCAGTCAATCCACTCACCTCAGCCTCCCAGAGCGCTGGGATCACAGGCTGAGCCACCGAGCCCGGCTGAAAGTGTGCATTCTTATGTTGAGGACTGCTGTGGGCATTGGAAGCATCCGTCCACTAGAAGCCCTCTGACAGATTGTAGAACTCACATCAGAACTGTCCCACTACTGGGTAAGAAAGCAAGACTTTTATTCACCAACTCCTGTTCTTTGTTGTTTGGGAATTCTCTTGGTGTGTTAACTCCCTGCCACTTCTGACCTGCTTTGAGCCAAATGGTATCATAGCTGGGAGATGCCCTGAGGGAGAGTCACAGGAAGCTGTGGGCACCTGAAGAGCTATCTTCAGGAAACCTCTGGGGTGGCTGATGAGATATTACAGAGTGATGCTTCACATGGCTAACCTAGGATTCAACTTCCAGGATTCTGGGAAGAGCAGCACATTGTTGGCATGAGACTGGGGAACATAAAAGTTGTACTACTGATACTGGTACTGAGATTTTCCCTCGGTGGTTGTAACCCCAGAGAGAGAGCAGAGGCATTGTAAAAATGAAAAAGAGGTTCAAAAAAACTGGACCAAAGTAACTGGAGGGATTTCATGATTCTTGTGAATCCATGAAATTACAGTGGAGGTTTTGGCATTTGGAGCTTGTACCTGGGTGTGCTATTATCTTCAGGTGGGGATTGTCTCTCATGGGGGTTGGTAGCCTATTTCAACAGATGTATGGGGTCAGAGGTACATAGGCTCTCTGGAAGTGAGCCATTTTGGTGACAGTTTTAAATGGTCCAGAGAGACTGGGTCTTTTTAGGCTTCTGCCTAAATATTCTTTGAAAACTGGTTTGAAGAACTTGGGAAAAATGATGGATTCGATTTCTCGCAACCCAGCAAGGTCAGAGAGTATTATCATTGTGATGGGGAATAAAGGTAAAGGCCATCATTGACACTTTAGGATTGATAAAGCTCAGGCTTTTATAGGACAGAGAGGTGGAAGGAGTATTGGGTAGGGCACTTCACTGGAGAGGCACAAGAAATTGGCACACTGAACCAGAACTGAATTCAGCCACCTCAAAAAAGCAGCAGAATATGAGGTCTGACAATTAAGATCACAAACTCATCCTAGAAAAAGTGCCACATACCTCATTGCTGAATATCACTGTGGTCACCTTTGAAGTACTCCCCTTGGGAAGCTATACACTGTTGCCAGTGCCTAGTCCACCCACCAAAGCAATTTTGGAACACTTTTCTAGAATGGCCATCAGAGCTCTTGTATTACTCTTGATGTCTTGAATGTCATCAAAGTGTCTTCCTTTCAGTATTTCCTTTATCTTCAGGTAAAGAGAAAAGTCATTGGAGGCCAGATCAGGTGAGCAGGGAGGATGTTCCAATACAATTATTTGTTTACTGGTTAAATACTTCCTCACAGTATTGTGTGAGCTAGTGCATTGTCATGAATCAAGAGCCATGAGATGTAGATGAAAAGTTAGGTAGTTTTCGTCTAATTTTTTCACACAAAATTTTCAGCACTTCCAAATAGTAAACTTGGCTAATGTCCAGTTGGTATAAATTCATAACAAACAGTCCCGCCGATATCAAAAAAGCTTAGCAACATCATTTGGACTTTTGATTTGGACTGATGGAACATTTTTGGTTGTGGAGAATTGGTTGATTTCCATTGTGTACTTTGATACTTTGTTTCAGGGTTGTACTGGTACACCCATATTTCATCACCAGTGATAACTTGGCCCAAACCTTATCTTGCCTCTCCAAAAGGTCTTGGCAAACTTCGACTCTTCTTTGCTTTTGTTTATCAGTGAGCTTCCCTGGAACCATTTTTGCATGCGGCTTTCCCATGCTAAGATTTTCAGTTAAGATTTTCCTAACTGTTTATCTATCAATGTTTATTTGTTCTGCTATGCTTCTTACAGTCAGCTGATGATTATGATGCACAATTCGACAAATTTTTGCAGTGTTTTCATTAGATCCACTTGTTGTGGGCCATCCTGACCTGTCTTCATCAGTGACACTTTCTCTCCCCTCAGAAAAACATTTAGTCCATTTGCACACTGCCATTTTCTTCATGACATTATTCCCATAAACTTGGACTATCATGTCCCTGATTTTACTTCCACTCTTGCCAAGTTTAACAAGAAATTTAATGTTTGTTTGTTGCTCTTATTTAAGCACTGACATTCTCATGACAGCACACAAAAACACACAACAACAATAATGAACACCACTCAGCAAGACACTATCACATGTTGACATGAACATAGTTGTGAGACACTGATATACCAAGGTCACAAAACCTCACCAAGTTCATGAACTTAATTGTCAAACTGTGTATGAAGCTCCTCCCCATTATAAAACTGTTTAGGGTGGCATGCCATTTGCATTTAGGAGTAAAAGAGGAGTCTTGGTCTTAATTCATACTTTGGAATTCAAGGCATTTTGTATTTTCTCCTCTTTTTAAAATTGGTATTTCTTTCCTTGCTGACTTGCCCTTGGGTTGGATTTCTGTCTCTACTCCAGATCTGCTGGATTAGTACATTCTTGCTGCATCACATATAAGGAGGGGGGGACTAAAAAAAACCTGGAATTTATTTATAAAAAATTGTATATTTATTCTTACATGCTTAAACTTCAGTCACCTTCAAAGTACGCTTTGATGCAATACCCCAATTGAGATGCTTTTCCCACTGCTCCAAACAGTTTTTGAACGCATCAATTTTAATCCCTTTTAGCGTATCTGCCATTTTTTGTTTCACTTCTGCACATTAGAAGAAGGTGTTCTCTTTGAGGGCTTTTTTCAGTTGGGGAAACAAACAAACAAACAAACAAGTTCCTCGGGGGTAAGATTGGGTGAATAGGGAGGACAGAGCACAAGGGTTGTGCTATTTTTGGTCAAAAACTGCTGGACACTCAGTGTGTTGTATGCAAGTATGCTCATAATCACCTATCATAAAATGGGCAAACATGTTGAAAGAATCTCCAAAAAAAAAAAAAAAACAACCAATAAACAAAAATGAACCGAAGCTGAATGCAGCCTCTCACAACAATGCTAACTGATACACTGATGCTGATGGGTTCCTAGAACACTTACCTAGTGAGGGAAGCCTGTACTACAAGGGGCCTGCCTGCCAAAAGATAATTCAGGTTTTGTTTTCTTTTTTTGGTCTCCTGGTATAAACGGAATGGTTTAAAAACACAACAGTTTTATTTCTTACGAACTTGGGGGTTAGGAATGTGGGCTGGGCTCAGTTCGGCAGTCCTGGTGTGGGTTATGCTCTGCTGCTCTTGGCTGGAATAGGTGAATGGCTGGAGTCTTATTCCATGTGGCTGCTCACTATCCAGCCGGCCTACGTGGACCTGTTAATGTGGAACATGGTGGTGGAAGGGTACCTAACATGAGACTGGTGGCTGCAAGGTCTCTTAAGGCTTAGCCCTAGAACTAGGAACATCACTTTCACTTTCTTTACATTCGACTAGCTAAATCAATTCACACCGCCTGCTCAGATTCAAGGTTGGGGAAACAAGCTCCACCTATAGATGGGAGCAGCTATAAAAATCTGTGACTAGTTTTGCATTCTACTACATCTACCTTGCCAGGTAAGGTGGATTAACCGTCCTCCTTACTAACTCACTCATTATGATAAGAGAAGTGAAGACTATGCCAATTTCCTTCACAGTCAAAGGGAAAATTCATTCATGCATTCATGCCTTTATTCAGCAAATAGGATTGAGTGCTTGTCATGAGTCAGGCACTCTACAGGTCCTGAGAATATAGCAACAGACAGTATCTGCCATCAAGAAGCTCAGTCTTGTTGTGGAGATAAACCCTTAAACTGATAATGTAATGCAATGTATTGAATGAAATAAATAAGATGTATATGGAGTTACTTATATAATAATTAATAACTGTCATTTAGAAGCATGTATGAGGGGCCAGGCACTATGTGCCAGGTTCTCGACATTTTCTCAGTGAATCTCACAACTTTATAGTGTAGGCATTATTATCCCCCTCAGCATCTCTTGCACGGATGACGATAGCTAGAGTGAATTTTTAAAACAAAAATTTAATCATGTCATGCTTAGCTTAAAATGGTTTCCCATTACATTTAGAACACAACCACACTCCTTACCGTGACCTGTGGGAGATCAGTTCTGCAGCCCTCCCTACTGCACTGATCTTCCCCCTCTACCCATGCTAGCTCTACTGTAGTCACACAAACACTTCCATGGCGTCTCAAACACAATTATCTCCTTCTTTTGGGGCCTTTGAACTGGCCATTTCCTCTCTCTAATGTGATTTTTCTCCAACTCTTTGAGGTCTCAGCTCACATTTTGCCTCCTCAGAGAGGCTGCCTCCCTCAGACGCTGTCCCATCCCTTTGTTTCATTTCCTCCAATGCACTTCTCAATATCCAAAATTGAGGCAGGCTAAGTAGCTTAAGTATAGGGAGGAATGGAAAATTACTGAGCTGGAGGTTAAAACATTTTCTGTGACTTGTAACTGATGTGAATTTGATATAGAAAAACTAGATAGAAGCCAGCACTTTCTAACCTTGAGGAAGTTTCCTTGGAGACTGCCCACACTCCCTTCTCTTGAGTATATATCTTTGATTCAAATTAAAGCTCTTTACTTTCTGTGACTTGCTCTTGAATTCTTTCCTGTGACAGAGTCAAGAGCCTGGTCCCAGGTATGGGGTGAGGACTGTACCTCTCCGGAAGAGACATCCAATTCCCCAGAAAGTCAGCCACGGCAGTACAGGGGGCTTAACTGGGGAGTGCTGTCCTCTTGCTGAGGTGATCCTTCCCAAGCCTGCTGCCATCATGCCAGTTTGATCTTGCTTATTTCGTTTGTCTATTTGGTTGCCTCCCTCCCCCCACCTCACCTCCTCCCAATATAAGCTTTAGCAGGACATGAAGGAAACTTCTCTGTCTTGTTTCTTCTGTATCAGCCATGCATAGAAAAATTTAAGCTCAGAAAAAATATTTGTTGTATGCATAAAGCAACCCCCAATTTATCAATGAGAAAATGGAGACTCCAAGTCACACAGGTAGTAAATTGGCAGAGCTGAAATCTCAAATCATAATTATCAAAGACTATGGATCTCCTCTCCATATCACCCTTCATGGGACACCTGGAAAAGCTCACCTCTTCCCTTTTCTGTATCCTGATCCCAAGTTTTATGATCCTGCCTTGAGTTCTAGGGTAGGATCACCATGGCCATTCCTCTAGGGCAGACACTAATGGTTTAGTTTCTATGAGACAGACTCTCCATTGCTGTTTTTCCTTCACTGGATAGATATTTTTTCACATTTTAGCATTTCTCCAATTGGAGTGCATTTTACAGCTGATGAGTACTTAATATTGTTTCCTTTTCCCCTTGAAAACTCTCATTAAACCTAGGGTACATCCTACAGTGAAGGTGTCCTAGAATCTGGAAATGGATTGCAGTGAAAACTCTGTAATTGTTTTCCAGAAAGCAGTGGTACTTGAGATAAACAGTGGAAATTTCTCTTTCCCTTGGGTTCTTTTCTTTGTTTTACACAGATACTGTACAGAGCAGCATCAGACATTTATTTTGTTGTTAATGGTATATTGTTTTTCTTCCTGTCTATCTTCCTGATAGAATCTTGGAATCAAATAATATGAGAACATAAAGATATATCTAGATTTGTTCTGACAAGTTTCATATTACTGAATATACTTGGAGAAGAAATTTTGACCTTCAGAAAAATTACATTGAGAAATCCAGCTGCTATTATAAAAACCATTCAGCTCAGAGAAAATGATGTGTTTTCTATTGTGGTACCTGTGTAATTTATGTCAACAGAAAGCCAATAACTTCATCATGATCTGAAAGTAAATTTTACTTGAGAGATCTTGGGCTCTCTCCTGATCTGATAGAAGGAAACATGCTGTATCCAATCTCAGCTCCAATGTCCCAAAAGAACTTTGGTGAGAGGTGAGGGGAAGGTAGGACAGATGGCTCTCAGTCCACTCTTATTTCCTGTTAGTCAGCACCAAAGATGCCCAGGCATTTGAGGGTTAGAGATTTATGCAGGAGACTCATGGAGATAATTCTGGAAACAGAAAGACAGAAAGTGTGATTTTAATAAGAATTCTTCCTGAAACTAGGATGTCATTTTAAATGCACATGTTTAAATTGATTTTTCCTCCAGCAAATATAGATTCATCCAGTCTTAATGCAAGCTGCTTAATCTTTTGACCTTGGTTCCCCTATCTGGATGCAGCAGGTATTAACATTAGTATGAAACCACAGGTATGAAAGAATTATTGCCTAATTCTGTAAATCTAATTATGTTTTGACTGTGTACCCCCATCCTGCTGCCTGGTGGGCAGTGAACTCAGCCCTCATTTTACTCTGGACTACAGTTCTGGCATCTTGTGAGATGCAAAGTTAAGGGATACATCCTTTAGTCGACAGTTTCCATGGGGTTACTGCTAATTCTCTCTGTTCCTGCCCAGTGGCTCTCTGATGCTTCCTTTACACCCTAGGGCCTGAGAATCCTTTGGATAACTGCCCACAGTCTTCTCTCCACGGTCACACTAATAATTCCTCCTTGGGGTTTGAGCCTTTGCTGGGTCTCCATTTGGATCCCTGGGTCTCCGGAGCCCAAAGAATTCTCTCTCTCTCCCTCTATTTCCTTGAGACAGGAAGATTCTCTTTGTATGGCTAGACAGAGAACGCCTTCTTCCTTCTTTTTTCTCTTCCTACACCCTCCATAGATTTCCATATTCTACCCTGGGCAGGGCTGGGATTAAGGTGAGGTGATGAGGTAGTCCTCTCAGGCAATAAATTTAAGGGTATGCCTGACAAATCATAGATTTTGGGGTATTTATTTTGATTTTTTAAAACAATTGTGCGAAAATATTATTTAACCTTGATTACTGAGTTTTTGGTAGCTCTTTAAATTTTGCAGCTGAGCATCAATGGTGCCTCACTCATCTCACCCTAATTCCATTGATGGATTTTGGAAGCAAACACAGGAGTTCCAGGGGCTTCCTTCTTTTTTCTGTCTTGGCATGCACCCTGAGAACTAGTTTTAACCAAAAGAGGGAGGGAGGGGAAATTTGGGGAGGACAGACCATACGTTTCCAGCTATTATCTAGCCACACATATAGTTAGAGGGTTGGACTTTATCTGCATCTCATATCTGTGGAGGAATATGAGGCCTGATTAGGCCAGCATCAATTGGGTAAATTGAGGAAAGAAATCTCAGGATGAGATTTTACAAATCTTACAAAGAAACTTACTGAGAACAGCAAAAGCTGTAAAATTTGGTTTACTAGTTGTTCAACATTTGCAGTAAACAAAAAGTCATTAACTATTTGTGGCTAGTTAACTATTGCTGTTAAATAACCCTATCTTAAAGAAACAAAACACTACAATCAATCAGCCACTTCACAAAATTCTGGAAATTTCCTTTTGCAGACTCCCCCCCAAGACAATTCCTGGTCCACTAAACCCTGACAGTCTTCTTATAAAAACACTCCTGTGACCCCTGCCTCTTTGCAGACAGCAGATAGCAAACCACACTCTCTGCTGTCTCTGCCCGTTGTGTCCCTTGCAATGTATCTTTTCTTTAATAAATATACCTTTCCTAATTTGTAATTTTTGTTGTTGCTGTTTCAAGTCAGAGTCTCACTCTGTCACCCAGGCTAGAGTGCAGTGTATGCTCATCATGGCCGCTACAGCCACAACTGGCTGGGCTCAGGTGATCCTTCTGCCTCAGTCTTCCAAGTAGCTGGAACTACAGGCATTCACTGCCACACCTGGCTAATTTTTTGATTTATTGTAGAGACAAGCTCTCGCCAAGTTGCCCAGGTTGGTCTCAAACCCCTGGGCTCAGGCAATCTTTTCGCCTCCACCTCCCAAAGTGATGGGGTTACAGGCGTGAGCCACGGTGCCGGCGTCATAACTGTTTTGGTAAATTCTTCTTACTAACTCATGATGATGGCCATCCCAAGCCCGTTGACACACATTGGCAAAATCTATGCCTTTAAAACCAGGCAAAGAATAAGACTGCAGTTGATGTCTTGATAGAGATGATTAAAATGAAGACACACTCTTGCTCATCCACCTCAATCACCTGCAATCAAAATTGCATTTCAGCTCAGGTTCAAGGCTGTAGAGATGTGGCCAACTGACAAGGCCACTAGAAAAATCACTGTTAGGAAATTCACAACAGACATGATCGTGACTGGTGACTGACCGCTGGATGTCTCTTAGTTTCATTTTTCCTCATTTCGCTGAGGCTCACTTTCTTTCTGGCTGTGGTCTTGGACTGATTTGCACTTTTGTACTCATTAAGAACCAAAACTACATTTTCTTTTCTTTTTTTTTTTTGAGTTGGAGTCTCACTCCATCGCCCAGACTGGAGTGCAGTGGCCGCTCGACCTGCTGGGCTCCGGCGATCCTTCTGCCTCAACCTTCCAAGTAGCTGGAACTACAGGCGTGCAACTACCTAATTTTTTGATTTATTGTAGAGATGAGGTCTCGCCAAGTTGCCCAGGCGGGTCTCAAACCCGTGGGCTCAGGCAATCCACTCACCTCAGCCTCCCAAAGTGGGGGATTACAGGCTGAGCCACTGAACCCGGCTCAAAACTACCTTTTCAAGAAGAGCCTCCATTCTCTAAAGTTAGATCAGTGAAATCTGATTCCATTTTTTATAAAAGGCCCAACTTCTGCCCAGTGACTCAGGCTCAGCACTATTATTAAGGAGGGGGAATGTAGTGTCAAACCTGAGGGTGATTCCTTTTATTGTGCTTCTCTCTTCAAACTTCCCCTCAGGGGGTAAGAAATCAGCATCGGACGACAATACAAGGTTGTGAAAAGTCAGCTGAGCTATTCTCCTGCCTGGAATCAGAGGGACCTGTGTTTTTGTACCTGCGAGGCAGCCGCTTTCAAGCTGTCTGGCCTGGCCCTTCCAGTTCTCCTAAAAATCGTTCAAGGGCTGAACATCCCTGCTTTAAGCCGCTTTGTCTACTCCCTTGAAAGTAAACAGAAGCACCGTGGGACATTTTGTCCCATATTTGCCTCTTCTGAGGGCTTTCTTTTACCAAGCTTTCCAGCACAGACTTCTTCCCTTCCAAGAGCTCGGAGTTACTGGAGGTTGTTTTCTCGCCTTTTGTTTTCCCAGGTGGTGCATTCATTACTAGTTTTCATCCCTCTCAAACAGATCAGAGGCAACAGCCTGGTCTCATCCCACACTCACTTCCCTATACCTCTGCTTTGTTCCTTCTTAAGGAACTTTTCCTAACACATGGATACATATAAGCAGCATCTTTATCGGGAATCAGAAGTTGCCAGGAAGATGAACAGCCCAGACTACTCAGATAGAAAGGGGGATTATTGAAATGTCATGGGGAGAATCTCTCAGAAAAGGACTGTGTAAGAACCAGAAGGTTCTCCAACCTCGTTATCCCTCTAAGGCCCAGTTGGCTCCTCAGTGTGACCTTGGACAGGGTGTTCTTTCTCTTTTCCTCTTTGCCCATCAGTGTGTTTCACACTGGGATCTTGCTCCCTCACGTTTGTGGTGCCATGGAGCCCACTCTGCCTTCCAAGTCTCCATTACCTTATAGCTTATCTCCTCAGAGCTAACTGGATCAGTCTCTGAGGGTTCCCTTTCCAAATTCCTGGGGGAAGAAACTCAGATTAGTTCAGTCTGGGTCAGGTGTCCACCTCTAGTTCCATCAGCCATGCAGGATAGTGGTGACAGGTCACCTGGTACATGGACTGGACTGTTCAGGGGAGAGTGCTTTGGGGATAAATGTGTAAGAAGAGGAGGGTGTGTGAGATGGGCAGAAAATGATTGGCATCTCTAGTGTCATCGCTGAGTGCCACTTTCTGCTTTCTGTCCATCACTCTGGGGCACACCCCGGGCAAGCTTCCCTTTATTTTTTAAATTTATTTTTAAATTTAAAATTGTAGGGTACAATTCAGGGTTAGGTATACAAATATTCATTGCGCAGTTACCCTTGTTGATGAGGTGTGACCCCCCTTCCCAGGCAGATTCCCACTACTACCGATCCCACCTCCCCAAACTCAGTGATGACACTAGAGACGCCAATCATTTTCTGCCCATCTCACACTCTCCTCTTCTTACACATTTATCCCCAAAGCACTCTCCCCAACACCCCTACAGTTTCCTGCTACTGTCAATCCTTTTCTTACAGTATTATGATAGTTGTTCAAGGTCCACTTATGAGTGAGAACATGTGATACTCAGTTCTTTGTTTCTGTGAAAGATCTCTCAGTATTATAGACTCTAATTCCATCCAGGTTGCTGCAAAGTTCATGATTTTGTTCTTCTTTATGGCTGTGTAATATTCCATTGTGTGTATGTATCCCATTTAAAAAAATTCATTCCTCTTTTGATGGGCAGCACGGTTGGTTCCATGTTCTTGCTATTGTGAACAATGCTGCAATAAACATATGTGTGCCAGTATCTTTTTTATAGAGTGATTTGAGTTCTTCTGGGTATACTCCCAGTAGGGGGATTGTGGGGTCATATGGAAGGTCAATTTTTAGAACTTTTAGGAATCACCACAGAGTCTGTACTAGTTTGCAATCCCACCAACAGTGTAGAAGTGTTCCTTTTTTGTCATATCCTCTCCAGCATCTGTTATTTTTTGAGTTATTGATGATGGTCATTCTGACTGGAGTTAGGTGGTATCTCAGTGTAGTTTTAATTTGCATTTCTTTGATGACTAGTGAGGCTGAACATTTTTTCATGTATCTGTTGGCTGCTTCTACATCTTCTTTTGAGAACTGTCTATTCATATCTTTTGCCCACTTTGTAATGGGGTTGTTTAATTTTTTCTTTTTAGCATGTTTGAGTTCCTTGTAGATACTAGATGTTAGGCCTTTGTCAGACATACAGTTGGCAAATATTTTTTCCCAGTCTGTGGGCTGTCTCCCTGCCCTCTTGATGGTTTCTTTGGCTTTGCAGGAGCTTGTCAGTTTGATGAGGTCCTACTGGTCTATCTTATCTCTTATGGCATGGGCACTTGAGGTTTTGATGAGGAACTGGTTGCCAGTTTCAATTTCCATAAGGGTGTTTCCTGTATTTTCTAAGATTCTTATAGTTTGAGGTTTTACGTTTAGGTCTTTGATCCATTTAGAGTTGATTTTTTGTGTATGGTGATAGTTAGGGGTCTTGTTTTAATCTTCTGCATGTGTTCAGCCAGTTTTCCCAGCAGCATCTACTGAATAGGTTCTCCTCTCCCCAGTGGTTGGTGGTGGAGGCTTTGTCGAAGATGAGTTGGGTGAGAAATTGAGGTTTTGTTTCTGGAGTCTCAATTCTATCCCATTGTTCTATATGCCTGTTCTAGTACCAATACCAGGTTGTTTTGATTGTTGTAGCTTTATAATAAAGTTTAAAGTCTGGGAGTGTGGCAAGTTTCCCTTTCAAGGAACATGATCTGATAGTATGACGCTGGTCTTCTGTTTTGGGTTCTAATGTTGATATATTGCTTAGAGAAGCTTTCCCCTTGAGTATTGTAAGTTAAATGTTACAATACTCACCTATATATATTTATTAAACATCTAAATAGCAAAGATTTCATCCATTCATAATTTATTTTAGAGAAAGGAGTAAAGTAGGGAATCTGTGGAGGATTATAGGCCTGGTTAGGTTAGCATCTATAGGGTAAATTGTGGAAGGAAATCTCAGGAAGATATTTTACAAATGCTACAAAGAAACTTACTGAGAACAGCAAAAGTAAAATCTGGTTAGCCAGTTATAAAACATTTGCAGTAAACAAAAAGTAGTGAACCATTTGTTGCTATTGACTATTGCTGTTAATTAACCTTATTTTATTTTATTTTATTTTATTTTATTTTATTTTTTTTTTTGAGTTGGAGTCTCACTCGGTCGCCCAGACTGGAGTGCAGTGGCCGCTCCCGGCCACCGCAGCCTCGCCTGCTGGGCTCCGGCAATCCTTCCGCCTCAGCCTTCCCAGTAGCCGGAATTACAGGCATGCGCTACATGCCCGGTGATTTTTTTTTTTGATTTACTGTAGAGATGAAGGTCTCGCTGCCCAGGCGGGTCTCGAACCCGCGGGCTCAGGCAATCCACTCACCTCAGCCTCCCAAAGGCGCGGGATTACAGGCTGAGCCACCGAGCCCGGTTAATTAACCTTATTTTAAAGAAACAAAACACCACAATCAATCAGCATCTTCACAAACCTCTGGAAATTTCCTTTTGCAGACTTCCCCCAAAGACAATTCCTGGCCACCTAAACCCTGACACCCCTCTTATAAAAACACTCCTCTAGCCCCTGCCTCTTTGCAGACAGCAGACTCTCTCTGCTGTTTGGCCCTTTGTGCCCTTCACAATGTTTCTTCCCTTTAATAAATCTACTTTCTTAATTCATAACTGTTTTGATAAATTCTTCTTACCAACCTGTGACTCCAGCCTACCTAGCCCACTGCCACACACAGCAGAATCCAGCTCTTTTTTTTTTTTTTTTGAGTTGGAGTCTCACTCTGTCGCCCAGACTGGAGTGCAGTGGCCGCTCCCGGCCACCGCAGCCTTGACCTGCTGGGCTCCGGCGATCCTTCCGCCTCAGCCTTCCAAGTAGCCAGAATTATAGGCATGTGCTACCACGCCCGGCTGATTTTTTGATTTATTGTAGAGATGAGGTCTCGCTGCCAGGCAGGTCTCGAACCTGCAGGCTCAGGCAATCCACTCACCTCAGCCTCCCAAAGTCACAGGATTATAGGCTGAGCCACTGAGCCTGGTTAGAATCCAGCTTTTTTTCCCCCTTCAAGTGGCTAACCAGCTGCCCTGACACAATTTTGATTTATTCATTAAAAAAAATTTAAAATAATATCTTATTTATTATATAATACATTTTCTTAGCATGAAGTCTATATTTAGACCATAATCTGTTTCATTAACCTGTTAATCCACGTGATAGAACTACAATAGCTTAATTACTATAGGCTGTCTCTTTTGAGCTGTGGAGTCAGTTTGTACATTCTGTGAGTTATTCTAACTGCTTAGCCTCCTAGACAAGACTGGTCTCGTTTGCATAATACTGGATACTAGGGAAGGTCTTGTGAGAGACAGGGAAGTCTTCTTCTTCACGGAGGAAAGCACCTTACCATGGGAGTGCCATCTTTGAGACTTTTCCCCTCCATGTCCAATTCAGCAGGTCAAAGCTGCCAAGATCAAGATCTCCTCATTATCCAGCCCAGCAACCCATAGCAGCACCGTGAACAGAACCCATGTACCCTACAACTGGCTATCCCCAAGCACAGTGCAGGGTGAGCTCTGATGAGAGCTGAGGTGTCCACCTCTAGTCCCATCAGTTGAGTGGGATAGCTTCCCCTTTGGTATTCCATGAGACCTTGGCAGTAGGCCACAGGACACTTCTATAGGGTTTGACTCTCTACTGACTGCATTGTCTCTAGTCACTTTGGCCCAGAGCTGAGGTAAAAGTCAGGTTTCTGGGATCCCATCCCAGATGGCATATCTTCTAGGTTCCCTTTGTCTGCACTCTTTCAGGTTTTAAATTTTAAGCATGTGGTTCTACCCTTCTCTGGTTTTCTGTTGTGAAAACGGTAGTGATTTAGCATTTTTACCTCCACATTTATTTGGTTATTTTGATGGAGATTTTAAAAGTGGTAGAAGAGAATCAAATGCTTAGATTTAATTTACCACTTGGATCAGAGGTTCTCATTTTTTTTTAAAGGGAGTAATGGGACTATAAATGACTCTGTTTTTTAAAAGCAGCATTTCTAAAATGTGGGTCTGTGGTAGGTTGTATTATTTGCTCGTATTTCTACCTTTCCTCCTCGCCCTTGTCTTGGTTTCCTGTAGGCTGTGTGGGAAAAATATGCCTCCCTGCCCCATGGATGCTGGGCATGTGACTTGCTTTGGTCAATGGAATGTGAACTGATAGGATGTGAGCAGAGGCTTTCTATGTGTTTGCTTTTTAGTTTGGCCTCTTGTACTTCTGCTAGTTCCTGCAAAAAGAACGTGCCCTGAGAAGCTCTGTTTCACAGCTGAGAGACATATGGAGCAGGCCTGAATCTGGTCTTTAGACTTATGCCGATTGGCCCTAAGTCATCTGCAGACACGTGAATGAGAAAACAAATGGTTGTTATTGTAAGCCATTGAAACTTTGGAGCTGTTTGTTATGCAGCACATCACTATTACTGCCACAACATAATACTGAGTCATAAGTGGATCCATTTTAGAGGAAGAAAATTCTAGCATTGACATCAGTTATTAATTCATGCAACAAATATCAGTGTGTGTGTGTTAGAAATAGGAAAACCACTTGGATGGACTTAGAGTCTATAATACTGAGTGATCTATCACAGAAACAAAGAACCAAGTATTGCATGTTCTCACACATAGCAGACCTTGAACAACTATCGTAATACTATAAGAGAGGGATTGGCAGTAGTGGGAAACTGCTGGGGGGGGCACACCTCATTAACAAGGGTCCCTGCATAATAAACATTTGCATACCTAACCCTGAATTGTACCCCACGTATTAAAAAAAAAAAAAAAGAAATAGGAAGTCCAGTTGGAAGAAATGAAATAATTTTATATAATGAAACTGAAATATTTCAAACAATACTAGGTATACATTTCTTATCCTTATAATTAACAATCAACCATAAAAGCAAAACAAAAAGACAAAACTTCAAATAGAACTACATCAATAATCCATGTCAGCTTAATGGAATAGTAGATGTTTTACTTTCACTAAATTGTCTCTTGCGCTACAAATGTGCTCCTAACGGTTAAGTCTCAGGTTCTTATGAGTAGGGTATGCTTGCTCACACCACTTTCCTATAAGCACTGTGAAGCTGACAGCTGAATCCTTTGGCTTTTGTTAGTAGAGATGCTTCTTTAATGAGTTAGTCCACTTCTGTTGTTTCATTAACCGGCAGGAATTAAAATAGGAGCACCTGACACAACTTTCTAGCAATTATCCTAATGATGCGAAATAAAGGTCTGGAATCTGGTTCAATGGTTTGCCTTTATTATGTCTGATAACCTGATAGATGTTTGTATTAACTTTTTTAGTTTATCATAATAATGAAAAAATACACGAATAGATCACAAATTTTGTATTTTGTGTCCCCAGCAAGATCCAGTTTGCAACCCACTGTGTATCCAAGCTCTTTTTGTTGCTGTTGGAGAAGAAAGGAAGGATGAGCCAGATTTTTCACAGTCTGGGCAGCAGGTGGTGCTCTTGACATTCAGAATCACACCGGGATCTGTAGTCCTGGGTGTGTTGGTCTGCTGTAAGATACAATTTGCTGGTGTTGCATTGCGGTGGGTTTATTGCTTTTTTAATCTTTAAAAAATACCCTCTCTATGATGATCTTATCTGGGTCAAGTCAGCCAAGCTTAGCCTGATAAAGTACAAGCAAGTGACTGGGCTGCTGTTTGGTCTTTGGGCTACATTCTATTTTGTTCCAGGTTGTAAAAGTAACATGGACCCCAGCCTGGTAGCCAGTGGTTTGTTGGCTACCCTCCCTAGACACAAGCAGGCTGGATTCCCCTAAACTAGTCACCTGAGAGTCCCACAGTTGTAGGATAGCAGGTCAATTCTTGAGCCAAGGCAGTGAGTGTGAATCCTTTCTGCTCTGGTCCTCCACCACTTGAAAGGGGCCTCTAGAATGCACACATTGTGATGTAAAAAATCCAGCATACATTTCATTGGTGTGACATAAGACACTTTGTTTTAATTGGCTGTATGACCTCAACCATGCCAAGGATTGGTTTTCTGTTCAGAAACTTGGAATAGCAACATTTTCTGAGGGTTATTCACTTGTGGGATGTCTCACTTACATGATTGATAATGACTGTCATCCTGAATTTTTTTTTTTTTAGATCCCTCTGAGGTTAACTTTATAGTCATCAAATTTAAGACGTAAAAATCACCTTATTCACCTACTCCTTTTACGTTTGGACAGCTAATGCCCAAGAAGAGGAAATAAACTTGCTCAAGGGAGCAGACCACTCTGCTCAGATAGGTGATATAGCATAGATCTTTCTCTCCCAATACAGTTTTTTTAAAAAACAGGATTTGATCCCCTCACAACACAAACTCTGTGTATATTGCCATGCTGGCATGATGCTGGGGGTTGCTCACCTGGGTCTGTCCTGCCCAGGTAATACTTATTGTTGAACGTGACTGAACTCATGCTGTAGAATGAGAATAATATATATATTCAGTCTCCAGTGATCTAATTTAAATCTAGGACATCCTAAAGCGAGGGGCTCATAGACGTTTCCAGCATCAGATGGACGATCTCTTTGATGACAAATACATGTCTATGCTTCTAGATTTTAGGGATTCCCATAGCAAGTTTGGCTTTTTGTTTTTAAGTTGAGGGCTAATTAACATATAATAAAACACACAGATCGTAAGTGTTGAGTTTGATGAGTTTTGACAATCGAGTAATTGCTTTTTGAGAACAAAACTGACTGTAGATCTAAGTCTTAAAGGGAAGAGAGTAAGACAATTTGTATCCGAGGAAAGAAAAATTACTCTCTTAAGGCCTGTCTGGAAAGAGAAAAAGGCTGAAATCTCAGCCACCATGCCAGTTTCTCTTAGGATTCTTTTTTTTTTTTGAGCTGGAGTCCCAGTCTGTTGCCCAGACTAGAGTGACGTGTCATGCTCTTAGCCACCACAGCCTCAACCTGCTGGGCTCCAGCGATCCTTCCGGCTAATCAAAAATTAGCCGCGCTCCTATAGTTCTGCCTCAGCCTTCCAAGTAGCCGGAACTATAGGAGCGTGGCTAATTTTTGATTTATTGTAGAGATGAGGTCATGCCAAGTTGCCCGGGTGGATCTCGAACCCGCGGGTTCAGGCAATCCACTCGCCTTGGCCTCCCAAAGTGCTGGGATTACAGGCTGAACCACAGAGCTGGCCCTCTTAGGATTCTCTTTTTTTTTTTTTTTTTTGGAGTCTCACTCTGTCGCCCAGACTGGAGTGCAGTGGCCGCTCCCGGCCACCGCAGCCTCGACCTGCTGGGCTCCAGCCATCCTTCCGTCTCAGCCTTCCGAGTAGCCGGAATTACTGGCACGCGCTACCATGCCCGGCTGATTTTTTGATTTATTGTAGAGATGTGGTCTCACCAAGTTGCCCAGGCGGGTCTCGAACCCGCGGGTTCAGGCAATCCACTCACCTCAGCCTCCCAAAGCGCGGGTTTACAGGTTGAGCCACCAAGCCCGGCTTCTCTTAGGATTCTTAAGAGGGAAAACCCCTGACTGTGTCGCCCTAGGAATTCACCAGACCCCCTTTGGCTTGTGGGAGAAGATGCTTGAGCCAATTTTATTTAGATCTCAAAGGATGAAGTGACCACATATAACAGCTGTAACTACTAATCAGAGGCTCTGACTTATGTTTCCAGGTGCCCTTCACTAAGGAGCCAATCACCCTTCACTAACGTGGTCAAATACCAGGTTTGTCTTGGTGCACTAAAGTGACAGTGTGTAGCTATGTTTTCTTGTTTTTTTTTAGTTGGAGTCGCACTCCTTCGCCCAGGCTGGAGTGCAGTGGCACGCTGGCTCACGGCCACTCCAGTGTCGATCTTCTGGGCTCCAGCGATCCTCCCTCCTCAGCCTTCTGAGTAGCCAGAATTACAGATGCGCGCTACCACGCCCAGCTATTTTAATTTTATTGTAAAGACGAGGTCTCACCAAGTTGTCTGGACTGGTCTTGAACCTGTAGTCTTGGGCAATCCACTCGCCTCGGCCTCCCAAAGTGCTGGGATTATAGGCTGAACCACTGAACCCGGCCAGCTGTGAGTTTTAAATGCTTAGATTTTAATTCTTTACTCCGGAGTCTTTGTCCTCAGCCTCCATTTGACATTTTCTTCTGGGTCCCTATAATTCTAGTGGCAAGCTGTGCAAAGTCTGTTTCTGCCAGTGTATTTGGGGTGGTAGTAATCTGAGTCTTTAATGTAGGGTGTACAGCAGGAATCGCTTTTCTCTCTTTTTTTCTTTTAAAGATGTTGAGTACAATTCAGGGTTAGGTATATAAATGGTCATTGTACAGGTAAAGTTTGGGCCTCACTTTGGTCTCCACATCACCTGGTTTGAGATCAGGTATTCTTATTGATGGAGTGTGGCCCCTCCCCACCCCTGGGCAGTTTCCCACTACTGCCAATCCCTTTCTTACAGTATTATGACAACTGTTAAGGGTCTGCTTGTGAGTGAGAACATGTGGTACTCAGTTCTTTGTTTCTGTGATAGATCACTCAGTATTATAGACTCTAAGCACATACAAGTTGCTGCAAAGTTCATAATTTTGTCCTTCTTTATGGCTGCATAATATTCCACTGTATCTGTACCACATTAAAAAAAATCCAGTCTACTTTCGGTGGGCAGCACAGTTGGTTCCATGTTTTTGCTATTGTGAATAGTGATGGATCACCTTTATTTTGTAATGTTGAAGCCCTATTCTGTGGGTTGACAGGAAATTTTCTCAGGTGTTACTGTGGGCATCTCTTCACCCTGGGTTTGTGCCAAGGTCCTGGAGTCATTACTGAGATGAGCAAAGGGAAGACCTGTTCAGTCATGAGTCCTGGGTCCACATTGGCTAGTTTGCTCCAGCCTAGGGGACCCATTCAGGTTCAGCTTGAGGTACCAGAATCTTTGGTGAGGCCAGGAGGCCTGGTGCTTTGATTCACTGGGGCTAGCCCCCTCCCCCAAGTTCCCCCTGAAGTCTTGTAACCTACCTGGAATACTGTCCACATGAACTCATGGAACTCATAGACATTCTTAATATCAGGAACTCTGCCCTCCACTACCCTCTCCTGGCCAATACAGGATCCCTCTCTCTACTCTATGGGACACCCAGTATTTCCTCATCGGGGGCCAGTGCAGAGGCCAGGAGGACAATAAGCTCCTGCCTTCAAGTGGCTTCTATATCCTATCCTGCCAAAAATATCCTGAGGCAAAGAATTACAAAGGCTGCTTGCATGAAATCCAAGGAGAGAAAGCACCAAGGAAAACATAGGTTAATAGCTCAAAATGCATATTCTCTGCCAAGTGTTTACAATACCTTGATGTCTTGCTTTGCTTATGACACTCCAGAGTCTCTCTCTTGCTCATTTTCAGAACATTCTGTGTCCCCTTTGCTGTGATTTTTTTTCCTGGTAAGATCAATAATGATCATGACAGGGACTTTGTGAATATTTTAACCTGGAAATTGTCATTTCCTGTACCCAGCTGAGCTGAAAGAATGCATCCTGGCATATTCCGACAGCGGTCCTGGCTGATTTGATGTCTAATGCACCCCAGCAAAGAAAATGAGAAAATTGATTTATTTCGAATTGAACTGGGCTTTGTCGAATTTTTCCTCATCATGATTATACCAGGACCAGATAAATCTTGACAACTGAACAGGAGTGAGCAGGTGAGAGAAATAATTAAAGGAGGGGTGAAGCTTTGATTTTCAGGGAAGAAAGACCTTTTGGTTCAGATTTTTGCTGGTATCTTCAGGCGCTGCGGGTGTCAACAAGGCACCACCAGATGGCGCTGTAGGCAGCATCATGTTCCACCTCTTCCAGTTGAGGAGAGAGAATCTGGGAATCCATCCTTGTCACCTGACGCAGCTTGTCTGGCCCGGAAACTAACTTGGCTCTGATCAGGGAGTGACTGAGTTTTGTTAGACGCAACAATGCCTGGGCCTGCATCTTGCTCCCGACCCCATGCCCGAGGGATTGGAGCTATATTGGCTTCTGATAAATGCTTTCCTTGACAATCAGGGTTTGGTATCTTTCTCATTTTCTGCCCTGCTGGGTTTAGTCTCTTAAAATGGGATATTTCTGTCTGACAAGATAAGGATTGTGTCATCTCAACAAGATGTTCTTGCTCATGGCAATGACCAGTCTCATGGATAAGCTCTAATGTGTGCAGCCCTGGTCCCTGATCCTCAGTCTCTCTGGCTTAGCTTCCCTCCATCCAGAGGTCAGGATGAGAGAGCGAGGGTGCACCAGGCCCAGGGATGGACTGGTGCTTGGACAAGGGAGGGAGAGAGGGATGAGCTGAGGCTGTCAGGTGGTTAGAGGATGGGGCTGTTAATGGGAAAAGGCTCAGAGGCTGAGTGATGCTGAAGGTGGGGCTGAGGCCATGGAAGGGGCTCAGGCACTTTTATAAAACAGCATAAAAGAGTGCTCTTTAAACTTTGATGAGGTCCATTTTATTATAAATGCCATAAAAACACGGGATAAAACTGTCCCGAAAGTTAGAAGGGCTTTGTTAAATTGTTGCTTTGAATCTTTCCGATTTACCCCATGGGCAGTGCCAGCCATGGAGAGCATCTCTTCCAGGACTAACTAGGACATGAATTGAGCTGCCTCTGCTGTAATGGAATCTCTGAAAGGAGGTGAGCTGGGGGGCCTGGAGCCAAGTGTGAGGCTGTGGCCACACTTGAGGACTGCAAAGCACTCTGGGTTCATTTCTATCTATTCTGTGTCTGTGAGAAAGAGAAAGATTGTTAGGGTTTGAATGTCAGTCCCAGGGACAACGAATTTTCTCTCTCTTTCTCTTTCTCTCTCACCAACTAACAGCCCCAGTTTTTGGATTAGGGGAGTAACAACTGCACAGGACGGCTTTGCCCAAGCTTGCCTGGAGCTAGCTGTTATGAAAAGGAGATAAGGTCTTGGGATCAAAATGTTCAAATTGTGCAATTTTTTTCTAATAACAGAGTTGCTGAAAGTTGTGAGGCTCATACCATTTTAACCTTTTAAATTAGTCAAGGGTCAGCCAACACTTTAAAACCAGTAAACTAAAATATATTAAACATGCCTAAGATATTCTATTGATTATGACTTCAATTATGTGAGTTTTCATATGCCAAAAGATTAAATTTTTATAAAAGAAGTTTCCCTTTATATGATGAAAACATGTTTTTATCTGTGCACACAACACAACCTCAGAAATATTTAGGTTTGAAAGTTGTGTGTATGTGTGTGTAAGGGTGTCAAAGTTTTGGTGACTTATTTACTTTTCTAGGGCAGTTTGCGTTTCAACTCCCAAGACTGGCGGAAAGTTTCCCAGAACTTTCTAGAATACAACTACTAACTTCTAAAGTTGTTTTTTTTCTAGAAGGTTATAGAGAGTTAGGCCAGATAAAATACATAGGAGAGAGATGAGCATATGGTCTTACCCAGAGCTATGCCTTTTCCACAATTGTTCTCAGCATTATCCTGCCCTTCCTTCCACAAAAGGTGGAGAGAAATATTTTCTAGGCTTAGCCTCACATGTGCTCATGGTTGACCATGAGTTACTAGTCTCCTTCACAAAGTATTCTATGATTATTTTTGAGGGAGATATGGTGAGTGTATCAGCTATTACATGTAGTGGGCAACCATAAAAATCTCAGTGGCACACTACAAAAAGCACTTAGCTTACGCATCCGCTGGTTAGCTGGATGTGTCTGTAGATCTCAGCTGGGCTTGCTCATGCATCCTGACTGGGCTGCAGATTGACTGATCTAAGTAGAACAGAGCAGAGTAGTTCTGCTTTGGCTATAATGGCTGGGGAAGCTCCACTTCTCACTACAAGTCTGTGGCTCTCTTGGGAAGCATCTCTCTTCTCTCTTGGATGAACAATCCATCCAAGATATGTCTTTGTCAAGGCAATGGCAGAAGTACAAAAGAGAAGGCTTCACTGTAAAAGCATATTTCAAGTCCCAGGTTTGTGTCACATCTACTCAGACCCCGTTGGCCAAAGCAAGGTTTAGAACTATTCTCAAAGTCAAGGGATGTGAATATACACTCCACTCATGCCTTCACAGGGAACCGTAAAGTCACATGGGAAAGGGTGTGAATATAGGGAGGTGTAAAAAATTGGCCCCCAAAAAGTAACCTGCCAGAACATACATGAGACACTTCTCTGCATTGCTCAGAAAGCTTCAATGGCTTTGCATTGCCTTTAGCCTGGCACTCAAGTCTAAAGGCAATCTTTCTTTTACCTTCCTCTGTAACTTTCTTTTCCATATCTTTTCATAAAATATCCCACCCATGTCTCCCAGCCAAACACATCTTTCTTTTTTAAGTTGGAGCGTCACTTTGCCGCCCAGGCTGGAGGGTGGTGACACACACATGGCCACCCCAACGTAGACCTGCTGGGTTCCGGCGATCCTTCTGCCTCAGCCTTACAGGTAGCTGGAACTATAGGCACGTGCTACCATACCTGGCTAATTTTTTATTTATTGTGCAGATGAGGTCTTGCCAAGTTATCTGGGCTGGCTTTGAACCCGTGGGCTCAGGCAATCCACTCGGCTTGGCCAGCCAATGTGCTGGGATTACAGGCTGAGCCACTGAGCCCTACCTACCAAATACATCTTAACCATGCCTAATTTCCTTGGTTATCTCTCTCGAGGTGTTGTTTATTTAGGTCCTGTTCCTGCTTCATAGTGGAATGCAGATTCTACTTTCTTCAAGCAGCTCCAACCCTGGGTAGACCTCTCCCTCCGAATTTATGCTATTGATCACCTTTCTTGGATCTCAGCTTGGAGCTCTTGGAGGGATGGACAAGTCCATTGCACCTCTGAATCTCTGGCATTCAGCCTTGTGCCTAACATGCTGTTGAGTGCTGGTTATATATTTTTTGCCCAGGAGCTGAGAGTAAAAAAAAAGGAGAAAGAAAAGTTACTCTTCTAGAAATTGGGTAGGAGCCAAAGCTTCTGGAGACATTCAGCTATCAGGGTATCCTGTCTCCTTCATTCTTACATTGAAGTTAGGACATGGCTGAGACAGAGCAAATCATGGGATATTTTCAAGCCCTGCTTTCATTCCCCTGGATACTCAAATGAATCATTCATCTGTTCCAATAACTGATTCTCAACTTTATGGACCTGCCTCTATCAGTTTACTTGGGGGTGATTAGGTGATCAAACAATTGGCTTATATTAACTGGAAAATAAAATATTTATTTTTGAGTTGTGACCATTGCCTCATTGTGTCGGTTCCATCTTGTGGACCTCTAGGGGTTTGTTTGTGTTGGTCTCTCCTCTGGACTACTTTTTTATTACTGGAAATCAAAGAACAATTCAAAATCCACCTCTTGGGAACTGCCCCCCTTTTTTTAAAATTTAGAGACCTCAAGGGAAGTCCTGGCTCCATCAATCTTTGATTAAATTACCTAAACACTCTCACTCTTAGGTTCTTCATTTTAAAAGATTAAACAAGACAATATGCCATGGGTTTAAGATGGGCATCATATACCGTATACTTTATTTTTTTTATTTTTTATTTTTTGAGTTGGAGTCTCACTCTGTTGCCCAGACTGGAGTGCAGTGGCCGCTCCCGGCCACCACAGCTTCAACCTGCTGGGCTCCGGCAATCCTTCCGGCTCAGCCTTCTGAGTAGCCGGAATTACAGGCATGCGCTACCACGCCCGGCTGATTTTTTGATTTATTGTAGAGATGAGGTCTCGCCTGCCCAGGCGGGTCTCGAACCCGCGGGCTCAGGCAATCTACTCACCTCAGCCTCCCAAAGGCACGGGATTACAGGTTGAGCCACCGAGCCCAGCTCCGTATACTTTAAAAAGTCACCCCTTTTTAATGGAAAGCTTCATTTCATCAGCTCTACATATTTCAAAGTAGAGAAGATAAACTTCCATGTATCTAGTCTTTAATAGTAATAATTAGTGATAATTTGCCAGTCTTGTTTCATCAATCCCCTCATTTTTTATTTTGTTGGATAGTTTTTAAGCAAATTCCAAATATCATATCATTTCACCCTTAAATACATGAGGCAGATTTGATAAATGTTTCCCTGTTCCTTATATTTTCCAGTGTCCATGGATTTCTGGGCTCCTAAAACTCCCTAGTTTTTCTCAGTATATTGAGTACTTAATCATGTAGCTTTGCCATGATTTCCCTTTGTTTCTCAAAGGAAGTTCCAAACAAGAGACAGAGGGTTTTGTTTAGTCTTGCCCTATGTTCAGCTATGTATCTATTGTAAAAATAGTCATGGGGCAGAAGGCAATATGTTTCAGCAAATAAATAATACAGGAGAATGAGTGTCACTGATACATGGTGATAATCAACACGATTGAATTTATACCTGGAAAATGAATAAGATTAGTTGTGAATTATATCAGCAGGGTTAGGGCTATTTATCATTTCACTGAACCCTCAATTGTAGGTTGATAAATATGGTAACTCTACAATGTAAGAGAGAAACTGGAATCCTAGAGCAAAAGAAGTGCCATCTCACAGACAAGGCAGCAAGACCCTGAGTAGTGACATGACTAGCTCAGTGTAACAAGGTGTAGACACCTGGATCTCCAATACTCTTTCTTTTATTTTTGATTTACTTCTGGGCTCTGTAGAGGCTTGAGCAATCTTGGAGGGGTTTCAGAAGCTAACTGAGGAAATAAAGTAGGCTTCAAGTAGAGGAGGTTGTGGACTTTCATCTCTGATATATGTTCCCCATAGGATTTCCTCTGAAGAAGAAAAGGGTTCCATGGGCAAAATAGAGTTTGTGAACCACTGCACCACGTGATTTTGCATGTTCTTTAAGATGGTCCATAGGAGCAGATAATTCACAAACCCCATTCAACTATTTGGCAAAGTGAGAAGTGGGACTGAACACATTCCCTCTTGTTTTATAGTATCATAGAAATGCCTCTAGAAAAGAAGAGCAAAACTGTATTTCTGACAGAAATATTTTAGCAATTTTTTTAAACAGAAAAAGCAAAGCTGTTTTTGAGAGAACAGCTGTGTGACCCCAGTTCAACACTTCTAACCTTTTTGAGCCTTGGTTTCTGTATCCATGAAATGAAGATTATCATGAGTATGTGGATAGCTATGGCTGAGGCTTATAATGCACCACACCCCATTGGACCACCTGACACCAACACAACTTTGGTGGGCAGTTCCAGGAACTTCATGTCTCACAATGAGCACGACTCAAGGTGTCTCTCTTTGTGTGCTGTCCCTGGGAGTCCACTGAAGATGGGACAGGTCCCTTAGCCTCATGCAGGCACAATATAAGAATGCAAAGGAGTTAATGTGCGAGGGACAACTCTCAAGTGAAAGAGAAAGGGAATCCAAGATTAATTCTCTAGTCTCTTCATCCTCTGGTGGCAAAATTCTGAGGTGCATTCTAGGCATTTCCTCAGAGGTCAGCAGTGGAATTGATTCCTCATTGCTATGATGGTAATTAACACATGAATGCACTTTTTATGGTTGTCAGTGTCCATCAGCCAAAGTCCACAGGATTCTACCTGAAGTCAAACAAAGTTAGGTTTGTAGTTTGCTGCAACAAGGGAAAACCATACCAGGAAGCAGTAAGAAAGAGTTAAGGGAAACTTTATTATAGCATGTGGACTTTTCCTGGGTGATTTTGAAGAGGACTCTAGGAAGTAATTTTTTTTTAATTGGGTGCTGAACTGGGTACTAGAGGAATTTGATTGCTGGATATTTTAATAATTTTTAATTTAAGAGTCCAGACTAACAAATTGGAGCTAGGGTTATTGTTGTTGATAAAGAAACAGGACTCACTTGTTCTAGAAAGAAGGAGATGTTTGATTATTTGTATGGTTCCATGGTATCCTTGTCTTTGTGTTCAGTCATGGTGATGAGGTGGTCTTGCTTTTGTCTTGTTCCACTATCAGTGGCCCTTGTTGCCAAGTGGGGTGCAGTGTGACGTCACTTCATGAGTTCTTTGACCCACCACAGAAAAGCATTTAAAAGTGGGTTCAAGTATAGTTTTAAGACAGAGTTTATTAGAGAGAGAGAGGCATGCCTAATGGGCATGGGTATCTTAAGAGAAATAACACATCTTAGTTTTTGACAAGAAGCTTGATATGCCTATACAGTGATTATTACGTTGACCATGAGCTAAAGGGTGGCCTGTAGGTATTTGGTCCTGAGTTTCAATTACCATCTCTTCACTTTTAATGAGCTCAGGGGGTGGGCTTTTCTTGAACATGCATTTGCCTTTTACAGGGAACTTGATAGACTTTTACAGTGATTATTATGCTAACCCTGAGCTAGAAGGTGAGCTGATTACCATTTCTCCACCTTTGATGGACTTTCCTTAATGTACATTTGCTTTTGATAGGCAACTTGATAGACTTTTACAACAATTATTATGCTAACATGAGCTAAAAGGGTGGGGTGCACTGGTAAGTCCACATTCCAGCCCACAGAATGGTCAGACTTGTAAGAAAGATGTTTGAACACTTAACTTATTTTAAAATGGCCTACAAGAAACTTACCTATCTATGTCTAACCTACTGAATAACCTGCATCAGTCCTGTCTGTTTTCTTAAAAAAATATTCTATGGAGATTGTTTGTGTTGAAAGATGCCAAACTGTAAAATATTTAAAAAGATTTACACTGAGCCAAATGTGAATGACTTTAGGCCTGCAGCACAGTTCCAAGAGGTCCTGAGAATGTGTGCTCCAAATGGTTGAATTATAATTTGACTTTATACATTTTCTTAAGGGAGAAAGAAGTTACAGGTAAGACCTAAATCAATACTATGAGATTTACATTGGTTTGACCTGAGAAGACAGGACAGGGGAAGGGGCTTGCAGGTCATAGGTGGATTCAAAGATTTTCTGATTGGCAATTGGTAGAAAAGAGTTAAGCTCTGTCCAAAATAAATAAATAAATAGATAGATAAATTGACCTTAGTAAAAGAAATGTTAATTTAAGATAAGAAGGGTTGGGGGAGCCAAGGTTCTTGATATGTAGATGAAGTCTTTTAGGTGGCAGCCCTTAGAGGGAATAGATGACAAATGTCTTCAGACTTTAAAAGTGTAGACTCTCAGTGAATCCTTCCTGAATCTGGGAAGGCCTGGAGGGGAAAGATCTGCCTCTATGAGTGGAGGTTCTCTATAGATGAAAATATTTCTCCGCAAAAGATGAAATATTTTTTATTTCCTTGTTTATCCGTTATGTGATGCTATGGCAGTGAGGCTGGAAAGTAAGCCACATTATATAAGGTTAATATAAACCACCTGATGAGATTTTGTAGGGTGTGATTCCCAGGCCCCTTAGGAATTTGGCAAGAGAAGAAAAGGTCAGTGTTTAGTCTTTATTTGTTGTCAGCTACCAGTTGCTAGGTTTGTTGTTGATAAAGAAGCAAGATTCACTTGTTCTAGAAAGAAGGAGATGTTTGATTATTTGTATAGTTCCATGGTGTCCTTGTCTTTGTATTCAGTCATGGTAATGGAGTGGTCTTGCTTTTGTCTTGTTCCACTATCAGTGGCCCTTGTTGCCAGGTGGGGTTCAATGTGACACTTCATGAGTAGCTTTCAGAGCCTTCTATCCTGCTTCTATTGGCTTTCCTCCTCCTACATCCCTTACTCCCTCACTTCTGCTTTCTGGAATCACCTCCTTAATAAACTGTGGGCTCCTAAGTCTCAGGCTTTGCCCTCCTGGGATTCCTAGTAACACAACACCCCTTTCAGTAACTCAATTGCTTGAGTTCTTGTAAGAACTTAAAAAATCCAGAGGCAGGTCTTGTTCCCAGAATTTTTTTTTTTTTTTTGAGTTGGAGTCTCACTCTGTCATCCAGGCTAGAGAGCAGTGGCATGCTCATGGCTCAGGTGATCCTTTCACTTCAGCCTTCCAAGTAGCTGGAACTACAGGAGTATGCCACCATGCCCAGCTAATTTTTGATTAATTGTGGAGACGAGGTCTTGTCATGTTGCCCAGGCTGGTCTTGAACCCATGGGCTCAGGCAATCCTCTTACTTCTACCTTCCAAAGTGCTGGGGTTATAGGCGTTAGCCAATGTGACTGGCTGGTTCCCAGAATCTTAAGACATTTTTTAAAATTTCATGATAACCATTACATCATGGACATCTGGATACCTCCTTACTACCTTAGAAGTATTTACTCATGCTGATTGACATATACAGTAAAAACAAATGGATGTGGTGGCTCATACCTGTAATCCCAGCACTTTGGGAGGCTGAGGCAGGAGGATTCCTTGAGGCCAGGAGTTAGAGATCAACCTGGGGGACAAGTGAGACCCCCTACAAAACAAGCAAAAATAACAAAAATAAGGAAGTAACTACAGGAGCATTTCATAACCCTTCTCAATTTCTGCTGACTGCTAAAAGTATTATCAGGAAGGAGTTTTTCTGTCACTGTGATCTTTGTCCTTAATTCAGAGATGTTTCACCCAAAGACTACTTCCTCCTTTTTCCATTGGGTTCTTGGCATCTTGTGACACTTGGCTGCAGCTGGACACTTTAGCATGGGGTCATCCCCCTACATTCAACATATACAGATCAGTCAAATAGACGCAGTCATAATGCATCCTATATCTCCAAAGGGAGGAAGGCAAGTTGCACTCCAAGACAAAAACAACAAAAAAAGATTCTCAGCAGGTGGCATTATTATTATTAGCATCACGCTTTATAATTAATATACTTTATTTTTTAGTACAGTTTTAAATTTATGGAGTCATTGGACGGATTATATAAAGAGTTCCATATACTCATCCATCCACTCCCCTTGATCCCAAGCACACAGTTTCCCTACTATTAACATGTTGCATTAGTGTGGTACATGTGTTACAATTAATGAACAGATATTGACACATTACTTTTAACTGTGATTTCTAGTTTGCATTAACGTTCACTCTTTGTGTTGTACAGTTCTATGGTTGTACAGTTTCTATGGGTTTTGGCAAATGCATAAAGGCATATATCCATCATTGCAGTTTCATACAGAGTAGTTTCACTGCCCTAAACATCCTCTTTGCTTCATTTATTCATCCTTTTGTCCCTTCCCTCTCCCAAATCCCTTCCTCTGTTTTGTTAAATAAATTAGGAAAGGTAGAATAATATTCTATGACCCTGGAATATCAACCAGAGCAGGTTTGCCTTTTGATTCCGTTTCATCAGGAAGGTCAGGGGGCTCCCTCTATGTCTCTCCATCCCTCAAGGTTATATGGAGAGTCACCTTTCATGAGCCAAAGTGTAAAGTGCCCAGTACACAGTAGGCGACTTAGCAGAGCTTACTTCTCTTCCTCTTGCCTCCACAGAGGGTTAGCTGAGAACATGCAGTTGGAAAGAAGTGCGAGGCAGTCCTGGGAACTCAGGTAATTGTATTTTCTTGTGATGATTCTTTTCCATGCCTGCATCCCTGAGGGGATGAACAAGATGCTTTTCTGGCCCCAGGCAGGGGAGGAATCTAGTGGGAAATTTAATTTTCTTTGTGAGTTTATGGGAGTCAGAGGCCAAGACTTTCATCAATCAGCACAAGAATCCTCCTCTGCCCAATTGCTTGGGGGCATCACCTATCCTGAAGTATCTTCCTGGGGTCGGCCATTCAGAACAATCCAAATTAACCTCTCAGGATTGGTTCTGACCAACTCTGCCACCACCTACTGAAGGCTGGCTGCCTCCAGTGAGGCACCCCTGTACCACCTTTCTGTTTTGATCTTGGAATAGGTCTTCCTTTATGCAGACTCTGTCCTCTGTGGCAGAATCCCACAATGCAGACATTTCTCTTTAGATATGCTTTCACAGTGCAGATTGGAAATGACATGATAGATTAATTAGGAAGCTTGGTCTGCAGTGTGGAGACAGATTTTGGTTCTAACTTGGAGCTGGCCCCCTGAACATAGAAAAAAAGTTGTTGCTCACAACTGAGATACTTTGCTGGAGTGGTTCTGTGCTGAGTTTATCCTAACAGTGGTGGATTGGTCAGGATCCTGTAGGAAACAGATGGTATATGCAAATATAATTTAGAAGAGTTTAATGAGGGGGTGTTTGTGAAAATGTAGATAGGTTGAAGGGCACTAACAAGGAATAGTAAGGCACTGTAGCGCCAAAATCTGCGGGAAGCCATTGACCTTCCTGACCGGCAAAGGGTAGGAGTGGCGATGCGAAGTTGGCAAGAGCTGTAGCTGTTGGAGAGGGGCTGCCAAAAGGAAATGTGATGATGGACAGAAAAGCAGAGATAATGTCCAACTATTGTCTAGCAGGAAGGGAGCCAGGGAATAAACACATAACTTCTCTCCCCCGCCCTTCAGTTGCTTGCTGGTAACTTCATTTGGCAAATCCAATCACAAGCCCGAAGGCAAAAGAGCCCGCATAGTGTATTCTACAAAGGTCAACCTTCTGGGGTTCAGGGCATGGCAGAGAAGGGTGGACAAGAGCTAGAGAAGATCAAGTGGAGAATATCCAGCACAAGAGGATTATAAGCAGGATAAAGGGGGATAAGAATGTGTGGGAGATCAGGGCTAATTAACTTGCTCATGGTGGAAGGAAACCACAGGCAGTATGTTTTTGTTTCCCCCTTGCGCAATAGCCAGGTGGAATCAAATCCTACATGTGCTCAACGATGTTTGATTTTGCAGCTACAGGATATAAATTGTAAATAAAAACTTACTAGGATTTTTTTCCTGTGTTTTCTCCAACTTACTCATTTGGGAGAATACCAAATTGTGATATTTTCTTTTCCCTGGCTTAAAAAAAAAAAAAGACTAAAAGAATGGTGAATATATATAATTTTCCAATACATGCTAAATGATTATGATACATAGTTTCAGTTCAATTAAATCACTAGATTTTTCTACAAAAAAACTTATTAAACTATCTGAAGGAAAAAAACTTAATCTGAA
This sequence comes from Cephalopachus bancanus, assembly GCA_027257055.1. Lineage (NCBI taxonomy): Eukaryota > Metazoa > Chordata > Mammalia > Primates > Tarsiidae > Cephalopachus > Cephalopachus bancanus. The sequence goes on along the minus strand of JAPVLO010000021.1, from coordinate 3,975,229 downwards.
ATTCTCAAGGCTGCCCTGCCTTTTTACTACCTCTGCCCCTAAACCACTGAATCAACTACCTTTTTTTTTTAAATGGAATATCTTACTGTTGTTTGAATTTGCACTTCCCTGATGACATAGGACGTGGAGCATCTTTTCATATCTTATTTGCCATCTGTGTATCTTCTTTGGTGAAGTGTCGGCTAAAGACTTCGTAATTTTTTTAAATTGGGTTGCTTATGTTCTTATTGTTGAGTGTCTTTGTATATTTTGGATAACAGTCTTTTATAAAGTATGTCTTTTGCAAATATTTTCTCCCAGTTTGTGGCTTGGTTTTTCATTCTCTTGACAGTGTCTTTCACATGGCAGATTTATATTTTAATGAAGTCCAGCTTATGGATTCTTTCTTTCATAAATCATGACTTTGGTATATCTAAAAAGTCATTGCCAAATCTAAGGTTATCTACATTTTCTCCTATGTTATCTTCTAGGAGTTTTATAGTTTTACGTTTCATATTTAGGTCTGTGATCTATTTTGAGTTAACTTTGTGAAGAGTGTAAGGTCTGTCTCTAGATGAGTCTTCTTCCCCCTTCTCCTCTTCTCTTTCTCCTCCTCCTCTTCCTCTTCCTCCTCCTTCTTCCTTCTCTTTCTTCCTCTTTTTTTCTGCATCTGAATGTTCAATTGTTCCAGTACCATTTATTGAAAAAGACTATCCTTGCTTCACTGGACTGCCTTTTTTCCTTTGTCAAAGATCAGTTGACTAAATTTATGTGAGTCTATTTCTAAGCTCTTTATTTTGCTCAACTGATCTGTTTGTCTGCTCTTTTACCAATACCACACTGTCTTGACTACTGCAGCTTTATAGTAAGTCTTTTTAAATAATTCATTTATTCTTTAATTTCAATAACTTTAGGGGTACAAGTGGTTTTTGATTACATAGATGAATTGTATAGTGATGAAATCTAGGCTTTTCGAATACTTGCCACTCAGATAGTATATATTGCACTCCTCCATTCTGAGTCTCCTAATGTCCATTATACCATATAATAAGTCTTGAATTCAGGTAGTATCAGTCTTCCTTTATTACTGTGTTGGCCATTCTGGGTCTTTTGCTTTTCCACGTAAACTTTATAATCAGTTTGTTGATATCCACAAAATAACTTGCTTGGATTTTGATTGGGATTGCATTGAGTCTATAGATTAAGTTGAGAAGACTGTCATCTTGACAATATTGAGTCTTCCTGCTCATGAAAATGGAATATCTCTTATTTAGTTCTTTGAGTTATTTTTTAAATTAAAAATATAGAATGCTTCACGAATTTGTGTGTTCTTTAAGTTCTTTAATCAGAGTTTCATAGATTTTCTCATATATTTTTACACATATTTTGTTAGATTTTTATTTTTTTGAGATGCTAATGGTATTGTGGGTTTTTAATTTCAAATTTTACTTACTCATGACTGATATATAAGAAAGTGATTAACTTTTGTGTATTAACTTTGTACCCTGCTACCTTGCTATAATTGCCTGTGTTCCAGGATTTTTTTTTTGTCAATTCTTTTGGCTTTTATACATAGACAATCATGCCATCTATGAACAAAGACAGTTTTATTTCTTACTTCCAAAACAGTATAGCTTTTATTTTATTTTCTTACAGTATTACATTAGTTAGGACTTCCATTATGATGTTAAAAAGGAACTGTAAGAAGGGACATCTTTGGCTTTTTCTTTTTTTTTCACTTTTAATTTTTTTATTTTGAAGATGTGGGGTACAATTCGGGGTTAGGTATATAAATGTTCATTATGCAGGTACCCTTGTTGATGAGGTGTATGCCCCATTTCCCAGGCAGATTCCCATTTCTGTCAATCCCGCCTCCCCACCCCACCCCCGGAAGTTTCCCGCTACTGCCAATCCTTTTCTTATAGTATTATGATAAGTGTTCAAGATCCGCTTATGTGTGAGAACATGTGGTACTCAGTTCTTTGTGTCTGTGATAGATCAATATTATATACTCTAAGTCCTTCCAAGTTGCTGTGAAGTTTATAATTGTGTCTTTCTGTATAGCTGCATAATATTCCATTGTGCATATGCACCACATTTTTTTTATTTTTTGAGTGGAGTCTCACTCTGTCGCCCATGGAGTGCAGTGGCCGCTCCCGGCCACGCAGCCTCGACCTGCTGGGCTCCGGCGATCCTTCCGCCTCAGCCTTCCGAGTAGCTGGAATTACAGGCATGCGCTACCACGCCCGGCTGATTTTTTGATTTATTGTAGAGATGAGGTCTCGCTGCCCAGGCGGGTCTCGAACCCGCGGGCTCAGGCAATCCACTCACCTCAGCCTCCCAAAGGCGCGGGATTACAGGCTGAGCCACCGAGCCCGGCTCTGCACCACATTTTATAAAAAAGCCAGTCTTCTTTCGATGGGTGGCACGGTTAGTTCTATTTTTTGCTATTGTGAATAATGCTGCAATAAACATGGGTGTGCAGGTATCTTTTTCATAGAGTGATTTGAATTACTCTGGGTATATTCCCAGGTTGATTTTTAGATCTTTTAGGAATCTCCAAAACTGTTTTCCACAGAGATTGTACTAGTTTACATTCCCACCAATGGTATCGAAGTGTTCCCTTTTCTCTGCATCCTCTCCAGCATCTGTTGTTTTCTGCGTTATTGATGATGGCCATCCTGACTGGAATTAGGTGGTACCTCAGTGTGGTTTTAATTTGCAGTTCTTGGATGACTAGTGAGGCTGATAGTTTTTTCATGTATCTGTTGGCAGCTCATATGTCTTCTTTTGAGAAGTGTCTATTCATATCTTTTGCTCACTTTGTAGTGGGGCTGTTTTTTCTTTTTTTCTTTTCAGCACATTTGAGTTCCTTATAGATTCTAGATGTTAGGTCTTTGTGAGACATATAGTTGGCAAATCGGATTCAACAACACATCTCAAAAATCATCCACCACAACAAAGTTGGCTTCATTCCCGGGATGCAGGGCTGGTTCAACATTTGCAAGACCATGAACAGAATTAAATACATCAACAGATATAAAAACAAAAACCACATGATCATATCATTAGATGTGGAAAAAGTATTTGATAAAATCCAGCACCCCTTCTTGACATCTAGGCATAGATGAAACGTACCTCAAAATAGTAAGTGCCATCTACGAGAAACCCACAGCCAGCATACTGCTAAACAGACAAAAATTGGAACCATTTCCCCTGAAAACTGGAATAAGACAAGGATCCCACTCTTGCCCTTCCTGTTCAACAGAGTTTTGGAAGTCCTAACTAGAGCAATCAGACAAGAGAAGGAGATCAAAGGTGTCCAAATAGGAAAAGAGGAAGTTATCCTTCTTTGCGGACGATATGATGCTATACCTTGAAGACCCAAGAGAATCTGCCAAAAACCTCCTTGCACCGATAAAGGACTTTAGTAAAGTCTCAGGGTATAAAATCAATGTGCAAATGACAGTTGCATTTTTATATACCAACCAACCAACAAACAAACAAACAGAAACCCAAATAAAAAGCACAATTCCATTCACAATAGCCAGAAAAAAAAAAAAAATCAAATACCTTGGCATCTTCCTAACCAGAGACATGAAAGATCTTTACACTGAAAACTACAAAACACTGCTCAAAGAAATCAAAGGTGACACAAACAAATGGAAAAATATTTCATGCTCATGGGTTAGATGAATCAACATTAAGATATTCATTCTACCCAAGGCAATCTACAGATTTAATGCAATACCCATTAAATTACCAGCAGCATTCTTCTCAGATATGGAAATGACAATACAGGAATTCATATGGAAACATAACCACGAATCACCAAAATAATCCTCAGCAAAAAACAACAAAAACAAAAAAACAAAACCAAACAAAAACAAAGCAGGAGGTATCACACCCCCAGACTTTAAACTTTATTATAAAGCTACAATAATAAACTTTATTATAAAGCTACAATAATCAAAACAGCCTGGTATTGGTACAAGAGTAGGTGTATAGACCAATGGAATAGGTTAGAGATTCCAGAAGCAAAACCTCAATTTCTCAACCAACTCATCTTCGACAAAGCCTCACCATTGATGACTGATGAGAGGAGAACCTATTCAGTAAATGGTGTTGGGAAAACTGGCTGACCACATGCAGAAAATTTAAACAAGACTCCTACCTATCACCATACACAAAAATAAAATCTAAATGAATCAAAGACCTAAATGTAAAACCTCAAACTATAAGAACCTTAGAAAATGCAGGACGCACCCTTATGAAAATTGGAACTGGCAACCAATCCTGATCAAAACCCCAAGTGCCCATGCCATAAGAGATAAAATAGACAAGTGGGATCTCATCAAACTGACAAGCTTCTGCAAAGCCAAAGAAACTATCAAGAGAGCAGGGAGACAGCCTACAGACTGGGAAAAAATATTTGCCAACTGTATGTCTAGTTTGTTCTTGATCGTAGTGGGAACTCTTCTAGCTTTTCATTATTAAGTATGATGTTAGCTGTAGCTTTTTGTAGAAAGTCTGTATCAAGTTGAGGACGTTCTCTTGTATTCCTAACTTACTGAGAGTTTTTTTTTAATAATTAATGAGAATTGGATTTTGTCAAACACTTTTATTTGTATTTAATTAGTATAAAAATGTGGAGTATAATTCAGGGTTAGGTATACAAACATTGATTACGCAGCTACCCTTGTTGATGAGGTATGCCCCTCCCTCCCCTAGCAGTTTCCCACTACTGCCAATCTGTTTCTTATAGTATTATAATTATTCAAGGTCCTCTTATGAGTGAGAACATATGGTACTCTATTCTTTGTTTCTGTGATAGATCACTGAGTATGATTGACTTTAAATACATCCAATTTGCTGCAAAGTCCATATGTTTGTCCTTTTTTATGGCTGCATAATATTCTACTGTGTATATGTACCATATTTTTAAAATTCAGTCCAGTTTCGATGGGCAAAAAGGTTAGTTCCATGTTTTGCTATTGTGAATAGAGCTGCAACAAACATACGTGTGGAGGTATCTTTTTTTGTAGAATGATTTGAGTTCCTCTGGGTATATACCCAGTAGAGGGATTGCTGAGTTATAAGGAAGGTCAATTTCTAGTTTTTTCAGAAACCACCACACTGTCTTCCAAAGAGGTTGCACTCGTTTGCATTCCTACCAGCAGTGTAGAAGCTTTCCTTATTCTCCGCATCCTCACCAGCATTTGCTATTTGTTTTATTAATAATGACCATTCTTACTGGGGGTAGTTGGTATCTCAATGTGGTATGGATTTGCATTTCTTTGATGATGAGTGAAACTGAGCACTTTTTCATATGTCTGTTGGCTGCCCGTATATTTTCTTATGAGAAGTGTCTATTCATGTCTTTTGCCCACTTTTTAATGGGACTGTTTGTTTTTTTTCCTTTTGGCGCATTTGAGTTCCTTGTAGATCCTAGATGTCAGGCCTTTGTCAGATATACAAATATGGTTGGCAAATATTTTTTTCCCATTCTGCAGGCTGTCTCCCTGCTCTCTTGATGGTTTTTTTTGCTTTGCAGAAGCTCGTTAGTTTGATGAGGTCCCACTTGTCTATCTTATTTCTTAAGGTATGGGCATTTAGGGTTCTGAATAGGAATTGGTTGCCAGTTCCAATTTCCATAAGGATGTCTCCTATGTTTTCTAAGATTCATATAGTTTGAGGTTTTATGTTTAGGTCTTTGATCCATTTAGAGTGAATTTTTGTGTATGGTGATAGGTAGGGGTCCTGTTTCAATCTTCTGCATGTGATCAGCCTGTTTTCCCAGCACCATTTACTGAATAGGTTCTCCTCTCCCCAGTGGTTGTTGTTGGAGGCTTTGTCAAAATGAGTTGACTGAGAAATTGAGGCTTTGCTTCCAGAATCTTTATCCTGTTCCATTGATCTATGTGCCTGTTCTTGTATCAATGCCAGGCTGTTTTGATTATTGTAGCCTTATAGTAAAGTTTGAAGTCTGGAAGTGTAATATCTCCTGCTTTGTTTCTTCTGCTAAGGATTGTTTTGACTATTCATGATTGCTTATGTTTCCATATGAATTTCTGTATTGTCATTTCCAGGTCTGAGAAGAATGATGTTGGTAACTTAATGGGTATTGCATTGAATCTGTAGATTGCTTTTGGTAGGATGGACATTTTAGCAATGTTGATTATTCCTTTCCATTAGCATGGAATATTTTTCCATTTGTTTGTGCCTTCTTGGATTTCTTTGAGCAGTGTTTTGTAGTTCTCATTGTAAAGGTCTTTCACTTCTCTGGTTAGGAAGATGCTGAGGTATTTCATTATTTTTGTGGCTATTGTGAATGGGATTGTGCTTTTAATTTGAGTCTCTGCCTGCTTGTTGTTGGTGTATAGGAATGCAACTGTCTTTTGCACATTTATTTTGTACCCTAAGAATTTGCCAAAGTCCTTTATCAGTGTAAGCAGGTTTTTGACAGATTCTCTTGGATTTTTAAGGTATAGGATCATATCATCAGCAAAGAGGGATAGCCTCACTTCCTCTTTTCCTATTTGGATACCTCTGATTTTCTTCTCTTGTCTAATTGCCCAAGATAGGACTTCCAACACAATGTTGAAGGGTGAGAGTGGGCAGCCTTACCTTATTTCAGTTTTTAGAAGAAATGTTTCCAGTTTCTGTCCATTTAGCAATATGTTAGCTGTGGATTCATAGTAGATGACACTTACTATTTTGAAGTATGTTCCTTCTATACCTAGGCGTTTGAGAGTTTTTATCAAGAAGGGATGCTGGATTTTATCAAAAGCTTTTTCTGCATCTAATGAGATAATCATGTGGTTCTTCTTTTTACATCTGTTGATGTATTTAATTATATTTATGGTCTTGTGAATGTTGAACTAGCCCTGCATCCTGGGGATGAAGCCTACTTGGTCATGATGGATGGTTTTTGAGATGTGTTTGTGGATTCGATTTGCTAGAATCTTATTGAGGAGTTTTGCATCTATGTTCATAAGAGATATTGGTCTGTAATTCTCTCTTTTTTTTGATCTTTACTCCTATTTGGGTATCAGTGTGATGTTAGCTTCGTAAAATAATTTGGAGAGAATTCCATCTTTCTCGATTGCCTGGAATACTTTTAAAAGGATTGGTATCAGCTCTTCCTTGTATGTTTTGTAGAATTCTACTGGAAAGTGATCTGGTCCAGGGCTTTTTTTTTGGTAGGTAGTTTTTGTATGGCAGAGTCAATTTCCTGAATTGTTATTGGTCTATTGTTATTTGTCTTCTTGTTTCAACCTGGGGAGCTTGTGTGATGTCAGAAAGCCCTCCATTTCATTTAGATCATCAAGTTTGTTTCAATATAGGTGTACATAGTAATCTCTGATAATCTTTTGTATTTCTTTGGGGTCAGTTGTGGTTTGATCTTTTGTATTTCTGATTGTGTTTATTTGGGCTTTTTCTCTCTCTTTCTTGGTTATTCTTGCTAGGAGTCCATCAATCTTGTTAATTCTTTCAAAGAAACAGCTTTTTGCTTTTTTGATGTTTTCTATGATAATTTTGTCTTCTATGTTCTGTTTGGGCTCTAATTTTGGTGACTTGGATTCTTCTGTTAAAGTTGGGGTTTTGGTGGTCTTCTCTTTCCAGCTCCCTTAGGTGATTTGTTAGGCTCTCCACTTGTGATCTTTCTGTTTTCTTAATGTGTGCTTGTAGAGATATAAATTCCCCTCTTAGTACTGATTTCATGGCATCCCAGGGGTTTCGGTAAGATGTTTCTTCATTTTCATTTGTTTCCAGGAATCTTTTAATTTCTGCTTTAATTTCAGTGTCAAATGCTTTTTCTACATCTACATATATGATCATTTGATTTTTCTTTTTTAGCCTGTTGTTATGATAAATTGCATTAATTGATTTTCTATTGCTGAACAAGCCTTGCATACCTAGAATAAATCTTACTTGGTGTTGGTGTATGATTATTTTTAGACATTATTATGTTTAATTTGCTAATTTGTTTTGTTAAGGATTTTTTTGCATCTATGCTTATAAGAGCTACTGGCCATAGTTTTGTTTTCTAATGTCTTTGTCAGGTTTTAAAATTAAGGTAATACTGACCTCATAAAATGAACAAGGAAGTAAACTCTCTGCTTTGATCTTCTGGAAAATATTGTAGAAAATTGTTATAATTAAAAAAAAAGTTTAGCAGAATTCACCAGTGAACCATCTAGGCCTGGGACTTTCTGTTTTGGAAGGTTATTAATTATTGATTCAATTTCTTTAGTAGCTATAAGCCTATTTCGATTGTCTATTTCTTCTTGTGTGAATTTTGAATTTTGACAGGTTGTATCTTTCTTTCTTTTTTTCTTTTTGAGTTGGAGTCTCACTCTGTCTCCCAGACTGGAGTACAGTGGCCACGCCCAGCCACTGCAGCCTCGACCTGCTGGGCTCCATCGATTTTTCTGCTCAGCCTTCCAAGTAACTGGAACTCCAGGTGCGCGCTACCACGCCCAGCTAATTTTTGATTTATTGTAGAGGTGAGGTCTTGCCAAGTTGCCCAGGAGAGTCTCAAACCCACAGGCTCAGGCAATCCACTCACCTCAGCCTCCCAAAGTGTGGGATTACAGGCTGAGCCACCGAGCCCGGCTCAGGTTGTATCTTTCAAAGAATTGATTCATTTCCTCTATGCTATCAAATTTGTGGGCATATAATTATTTAAAACAACCCTTTTTTATTTTTTTAATGTCCTTAAACTCTGCAATGATTTTCTCTTTTTATTTGTTATTAGTGATTTCTGTCCACTCTCTCACTTTCTTTTTTTCCTAGTTAGTATGGTTAGAGGGTTATTGATTTTATTGTTCTTTTCAAAGCATCAGTTTTGGGTTTTGTTGATTTTTCTCTACTGACTTCCTTTTTCAAATTTCAGTGATTTATTTACTTTTATTTCTTTTCTTCTACTTATTTTGAATTCAATTTCCTTTTCCTACTTTTTTGCCTTTTAATTTCTAAGTGTGCATTACAGTATTTTTAATTATATGAATATTGTTGTAAAATAGATTTGTAGAAGTTTTTCATCTTGTATGACTAAAACTCTGTATCAGTTGAATACCACTCTATTTCCCCCAGTCACAACCCCTGGCAGCCACCATTCCACTCTCTGTTTCTATGAGTCTGGTTACCTTAGATACCTCATACAAGTGAAATCATGCAGTATTTGCCTTTTTTTGGTGAATGGCTTATTTTGTTTATCATAATGTCCTCAGGTTTTACCATGTCTAGCATATGATAGAATTTCCTTCTTTTTTTTTTTTTTGAGATGGAGTCTCACTCTGTTGCCCAGGCTGGAGTGCAGTGGCACACTCATGGCCACCCCAGTGTTGTCCTGCTGGGCTCCAGCGATTCTTCTGCCTCAAACTTCCAAGCTGGAACTACAGGTGTGCACTCCCTTGCTCGGCTAAACTGTGATTTATTGTAGAGATGAGGTCTTGCCAAGTTGCCTGGGCTGGTCTTGAACCTGCAGGCTCAGGCAATGCAATTGCTTTGGCCTCTAAAAGTGCTGGGATTACAGGCTGAACCACTGAGTTCAGCCAAAATTTTCCCTTCTTAAGGCTGCATAATATTCTACATGTGTATGTACCATATATTTACATTCGTTCATCCATCAATGAACATTTAGGTTGCTTCCACATCTTGACTATTATACAATCATGCAATGGACATGAGTATAAAAACATTGCTTTGAGATATATAAACATGTAATTTGTGACTTTAATAACATAAAGTAGGATAGAGAGATGTGAAAGAATAGCTTTTGTACATGATTAAAGTTGTCACCAGCTTATGTTTATGTTTTCAATTTTTTTGGGTTATGTGCCCAGAAGTGGGATTTCTGGATCATATGGTAGTTCTATTTTTAATTTTTAAAGGAATGTCCATAGTTTTCTATAATTACTGCACTATTTTACAATCCTCCAACATTGTTCAGGAGTTCCAATATTTGCACATCCTTGTCAACTCTTGCTATTTTCTATCTTTTTGATAGTGACCACCACCCTGAGGGGTATGGGATTGATATCTTATTATGGTTTTTTATTTGTATGTTTTAGATAATTAGAGATGTTGAGCTCCTTTTCATATGCTTGTTGTATAGTTGTATATCCTTGTTGAAGAAATATATATTGAAGTCCTATGCCCATTTTTAATTTTTTTGTCATTGTAATGTTTCATATATTTAACATTAATCTCTTACCCAATATGTGGTTTGCAAATATTTTTCATCGTTGACTGGTAGGTGTATTATCATGAGCAGGCATGGTGGCTCACGTCTGTAATCCCAGTGCTTTAAGAGGCCAACAGGGGAGGACCACTTGAGCCCGGGAATTCGAGGCTGTGGTGAGCTATGATTGTACCACTGTACTTCAGCCTGGATGGCACAGCAAGATTCTGTCTCTCCCTCTTAAAAACAGAGATCTTGGTCATATACATCTTGCCTTTATCTTCTTATACCAGATAGTTTCTCAGGGTCTCAGCAATTTCTATTCCCCTGGAAATATTTTTCTCATGGCTTCTGTGGTTCTACTTTTCCTTTGTTTTGTTCTTTGCATCTTCTGCACTAGAACATTCTCTCTCCTATCATTATTCCTAAAGGTGGTTTTTTTCCCTGGGGCTTTATCTCAGTCCTTTTTCCCCTCTCTCTATGCATTAGTTTCCTTTTGCCATTTTAATTTTTTTTTTAATTTTATTTTTTTTTTGAGTTGGAATCTCACTCTGTCAGCCAGGCTGGAGTGCAGTGGCACACTCACGGCCACCCTACCGTCGCCCTGCTGAACTCTGGTAACCCTTCTGCCTCAGCCTTCCGAGTAACCAGAACTACAGGCACGTGCTACCACACCTGGCTAATTTGGGATTTATTGTAGAGATGAGGTCTCTCCAAGTCGCCTGGGCTGGTGTCAAACCCACAGGCTCAGGCAATCCACTCACCTCGGCCTCCCACAATGCGGGGATTACAGAATGAGCCCCAAGCCTGGCTTTTGTATTTTATTTTAAAGATGTGTGGTGCAATTCGGGGTTAGGTATACAAGTGGACATGATACAGGTAAAGTTTGGTCCCCCTTTGGTCCCCACTTAGTCTGGTTTGAGATCAGGCACCCTTATTGATGTTGTGTCCCCTCTACCCCCCCAACCCGGTAGTATCTCACTACTGCCAATGCCTCTCTTATAGTATTATGGCAAATGTTCAGGATCTGCTTATGAGTGAGAACATGTGGTACTTGTTTTTTGTTTCTGTGATAGATCACTGAGTATGATGTACTCTAAATCCATCCAAATTGCTGTGAAGTCCATATGTCTATCCTTCTTTATGGCTGCATACTATTCCACTGTGTATATGTACATTTTAAAAATGAGTACAGTTTCTAGGGGCAGCATGGTTGGTTCCATGTTTTTGCTATTGTGAATAGTGTGGCAATAAATATGCATGTGCAGATATCTTTTTTGTAGAATGATCTGAGTTTTCCGGGTATATCCCCAGTAGGGGGATTGCGGGGTCATATGCAGGTCAATTTCTAGTTCTTTTAGAAATCACCACACTGTTTTCCATAGAGGTTGAACTAGTTTGCATTCCCACTAGCAGTGTAGAAGCATTCGCTTTTCTCTGCATCCTTGCCAGCATCTGTTGTAGTTTGTTTTATTAATGATGGCCATTCTTAAAACAAAGGTTGTATCTCAATGGGGTTTTGATTTGCATTTCTCTGATGATTAGCAAGGCTGAGCAGTTTTTCTTGTGTCTGTTGGTCCCCTTTATCTTCTTTTGTGAAGTGTCTATTCATGTTTTTTGCCCACTTTTTAATGGGCTGTTTGTTTTTTTCCATCATGTTTGAGTTCCTTATAGATCCTGGATGTTAAGCCTTTGTCAGATATACAGTTGACAAATCTTTTTTCTATCCTATGGGCTGTCTCCCTGCTTTCTTGATGGTTTCTTTTGTTTTGCAGAAACTTTTCAGCTTTTCAGTTTAATGAGGCCCCATTTGTCTATCTTACCTCTAGCATGGACATCTGGGATTTTGATCAGGAATTGGTTGCCTACTCTGATTTCTGTAAGGGTGTCTTCTGTGTTTTCTAAGATTCGTATAGTTTGAGGTTTTATGTTTAGGTCTTTGATCCATTTAGAGCTGATTTTTGTGTATGATGATAGGTAGGAGTCTTGTTTTAATCTTCTGCATATGGTCAGCCAGTTTTCCAGCACCATTTACTGAACAGGTTCTCCTCTCCCCAATGGTTGTTTGTGGAGGCTTTGTCAAAGATGAATTGGTTGAGAAACTGAGGTTGCTTCTGAAGTCTCTATCGTGTCATAGTCCATATGCCAGTTCTTGTACCAATAACAGGCTGTTTTGATTATTATAGCCTTATAATAAAGTTTAAATTCTGGAAGTGTGATACCTTCTGCTTTGTTTCTTTTGCTAAGGATCTTTTTGGCTATTTGTGGAAGTTTATGTTTTCATATGAATTTCTGTATTGTTATTACTAGATCTGAGAAGAATGATGTTGGTAATTTAATGAGTTTGAATCTGTAGATTACCTTGGATAGGATGGACATCTTAACAATGTTGATTCTTCCAATTAATGAGCATGGAATACTTTTCCATTTATTTGTGTCTTCTTGGATTTCTTTGAGCAGTGTTTTGTAGTTTTTTTTGTAAAGTTCTTTCACCTCTCTGGTTGGGAAAAATGCCAAAGTATTTCTTTTTTTGTGTGGCTTTTGTGAATGGGATTGTGCTTTTTATTTGGTTCTCTGCCTTCTTGTTGTTGGTATATAAGAATGCAACTGTCTTTTGCACATTTATTTTGTACCCCAAGACTTTGCTAAAGTCTTTTATCAGTGAAAGCAGTTTTTGACAGATTCTCTTAGGTTTTTGAGGTATAGAATCTTATCATCAGCAAAGAAGGATAACTTAACTTACTTTTTTCCCTATTTGGATACCCCTGATTTCCTTCTCTTGTTTAATTGCTCTGGCTAGGAATTCCACCACAGTGTTGAACAAGAGGGGTGAGAATGGGCAGCCTTGTCTTGTTCTGGTTTGCAGGGGAAATGTTTCCAGTTTCTGTCCATTTATCAATATGCTAGTTGTGGGTTTATTGTAGATGGTGTTTGCTATTTTGAGGTAATGTTCCTTTATGCCCAGGTGTTTGAGGGTTTTTAATCAAGAAGAGATGCTGGATTTTATCAAAAGCTTTTTTTGCATCTAATGATATAATCATGTAGTTCTTGTTTTTACATCTGTTAATGTATTTAATTACATTTATGGTCTTGCAGATGTTGAACCAGCTCTGCATCCCAGGGATGAAGCCTACTTGATCATTGTGGATGATTTTGAGATGCGTTTTTGGTTCAAATTTGCTAGAATCTTGTTGACAATTTTAAAATCTTTTTTCATCTGGGATATTGACCTGTAGTTCTTTTTTTTGTTGGTCCTGTTTGGGTATCAGTGTGATGTTAGCTTCATAAAATGATTTGAGGAAAATCCCCTCTTGCTCAATTGCCGGGAAATACTTTCTATAGAATTGATATCATTTCCCCCCTCATATGTTTTGTAAAATTCCACGGGAAAATCCCTTGGTCCAGGGTTTTCTGGTAGGGAGTTTTTTTTTTAATTTTTTTTTCTTTTTTTTTGTGTGTGTTTCCTTTTCTCCACATCCTCATCATACCTTTTTTTAATTTAAATTTTTTATTTTAAAAATATGAGGTACAATTCAGCGTTAGATATACAAATGTCCATTATATATGTACCCTTGCTGATGAGGTGTGCCCTCCCTCCCCACTGGCAGTTTCCCACTGCTGCCAATCCCTTTTATAGTGTTATGATAATTGTTCAAGGTCCATTTATGAGTGAGAACATGTGGTACTCATTTCTTTGTTTCTGTGATAGCCCACTCAGTATTATAGTTTTAAAGTCCATTAAAGTTGCCGTGAAGTTCATAACTGTGTCCTTTTGTATGGCTGTGTAATATTCCATCATGTATATATGCGACTTTTAAAAAATCCAGTCCTTTTTCGAGGGGCAGACAGTCCTTGTTTTTGCTTTGTGAATAATTCTACAATAAACATGTGTGTGCAGGTATCTTTTTTATAGAGTGATTTGAGTTCCTCTAGGTATATTCCCAGTAGGGAATTGCGGGTCATGTGGAAAGTGAATTTTTAGATCTTTTAGGAATCGCTGAACTCTTTTCCACAGAGGTTGTACTGTTTACCCTTCCACCATTGGCATAGAAGTGTTCCCTTTGCCCTGCATCCTCTCCAGCATCTGTTGTTTTTTTTAATTATTGATGATGGCCATCCTGACTGGAGTCAGGTGGTATTTCAGTGTGGTTTTAATTTGCATTTCTTTCTTTTTTTTTTTGGTTGGAGTCTCACTCTGTCACCCAGACTGGAGTGCAGTGGCCACTCCGACCACTGCAGCCTCGACCTGCTGGGCTCCAGCGATCCTTCCCCCCATCCTTCCAAGTAGCTGGAACTACAGGCGCGCGTCCACACCCCGGGTAATTTTTTTGATTTATTGTAGAGATGAGGTCTCGCCAAGTTGCCCAGGGGGTCTTGAACCCGTGGGCTCGGCAATCCACTCACCTCAGCCTCCCAAAGCGCGGGGTTTCAGGCTGAGCACCGAGCCCGGGTTAATTTGCATTTCTTTGATGACTTTGAGGTGAGCATTTTTCATGTATCTGTTGGCTGCTTTATATCTTCTTCTGAAAGTGTCTATTCATTTCTTTTGTCCACTTTGTAATGGGGGTGTTTGTTTTTTTTTTTTTCAGCACATTTGAGTTCCTTGTAGATCCTAGATGTTAGACTTTTTTCAGATATACAGTTGGCAAATATTTTTTTCCCCGTCTGTGGACTGCCTCCCCACTCTCTTGATGGTTTCTTTTGCTTTGCAGAAGCTTGTCAGTTTGATGAGGTCCCCCTTGTCTATCCTATCTCTTATGGCAAGGGCACTTGGAGTTTTAGTCAGGAGTTGGGTGCCAGTTCCAATTTTCCATGAGGGTGTCTCCTGCATTTTTTTAAAATTTTATAGTTTGAGGTTTTACGTTTAGGTCTTTGATTCATTTAGAGTTGATTTTTGTATATGGTGATAGGTAGGGGTCTTGCTTAAAAATTCTGCATGTGATCAGCCATGTGGTCAGTTTTCCTGGCACCATTTACTGAATAGGTTATCCTCTCCCCAGTGGTTGATGCTGGAGTCTTTGTCGACGATGTGTTGGTTGAGAAATGGGTTTTTCTTCAGAATCTCTATCCTGTTCCATTGATTTATATGCCTATTCTTGTACCAATACCAGGCTGCTTTGATTATTGTAGCTTTTTAATAAAATTTAGTCTGGGAATGTGATACCTCCCACTTTTTTTAAAGTATTGTTTTGGCTATTCGTGGGCATTTATGTTTCCATATGAATTACTGTGTTGTCATTTCCAGGTCTTAGAAAATGCTGCTGGTAATTTTATGGGTACTGTGTTAAATCTGTAGATTGCCTTGGGTAGGATGGACATCTTAACAGTGTTGATTCTTCCTATTCAAGAGCATAGAATATTTTTCCACTTGTTTGTGCCGTCTTTGATTTTTTGGAGCAATGTTTTGTAGTTTTGCTGTAAAGAACTTTCACTTTTCTGGTTAGGAATATGCCGAGGTATCATTTTTTTTTTTTTTTGTGAATGGGATTATGCTTATTTTTGTTTTTGTTTTTGTTTATTGTTGGTGTATAGGAATGCAACTGTATTTTTCACATTTATTTTATACCCTGAGACTTTGCCAATGTCCTTTATCTGCAAGAAAGTTTTCGACAGATTTCTTGGGTTTTTGAGATATGAATTTTGTCATCTGCAAATAGGCAAACTTGACTTTCTGTTTTTCTATTTTGGGTACCCTGATTTCCCTTTCTTTCTGATTCTCTAGTAGGACTACCAGTTCATGTTGAAAAGGAGGGGTGAGAGGGCATACTTGTCTTGTTTCAGTTTTCAGAAGAAATGGTTCCACTTTCTGCCTATTTAGGTTTCTTGTAGATGGCTATTTGAGGTATGTTCCCTCTAAGCTAGATGTTTTAGATGTTTGGGGGTTTTTTTTTTTTTTTTTTTGAGTTTGAGTCTCACTCTGTTGCCCAGACTGGAGTGCAGTGGGCCCCTCCCGGCCACCGCAGCCTCGACCTGCTGGGCTCCGGCAATCCTTCTACCTCAGCCTTCTGAGTAGCCCGGGAAATTTCAGGCATGCACTACCACGCCCCACTGATTTTTTGATTTATTGTAGAGATGAGGTCTCGCTGCCCAGGTGGGTCTCGAACCCGTGGGCTCAGGCAATCCACTCACCCCAGCCTCCCAAAGGCGCGGGGTTACAGGCTGAGCCACCGAGCCCGCTTTTGGGTGTTTTTATCAAGAAGTTGTGCTGGGTTTTATCAAAAGCTTTTCCCACATCTAATGATAAATCATGTGTTTTGTTTTTATATCTGTTGATTATTTAAATTTTTTTTATGGTCTTACGGATGTTGAATCAATCTGTGTCCCCGGGGTGAAGCCTTCTTGGTCATGGTGGGTGATTTTTGAGATGTGTTGTTGGATCCAGTTTGCTAGAATCTTGTTGAGAATTTTAGTATTTATGTTCTTCAAGGATATTGGCCTGTAGTTCGCTTTCTTTGTTGGATCTTTACCTGGTTCGGGTATCAATGTGATGTTAGCTTCATAAAATGATTTGGGGAGAGTTCCATTTTTCTTGATTGCCTAGAATACTTTAAGTAGGATTGGTATCAGCTCCTCTTTCTATGTTTTGTAGAATTCTGCCAGAAAGTCATCTGGTCCAGGTTTTTTTTTTTTTGGTAGGTAGTTTTCTTATGGCATAGTTGATTTCCTGGGTTGTTATTGGTCTATTTAGGGTCTCAATTTCTTCTTCTTTTATCCTGGGAAAGTTGTGTGATGTCAGAAAGTCCTCCATTTCTTTTAGGTTTTCAAGTTTGTTTCCATACAATTGTACATAGTAGTCTCTGATAATCTTGTACTTCTTTGGGGTCAGTTGCAACTTGATCTTTTGTATCTGATTGTGTTTATTTGGATTTTTTTCTCTCTTTTTCTTGTTCAGCCTAGCTAGGGGTCCATCAATCTTGCTTATCTTTTCAAAGAACAAGTTTTTTGATTTGTTGATTTTTTTGTATTATCTTTTTGTCTTCTATATTCCAAATTTGAGTTTTTATTTTGGTGATCTGGATTCTTCTGCTGAAGTTAGGGTTTTGGTGTTCTTGCTTTTCCAGTTTCCTTAGGTGATTTGTAGCCTGCTAACTTTTGATCTTCCATTTTCTTCATATGTGTTTTTAGAGTTATGAATTCTCCTCTTAGTACTGTTTTCATGGAATCCAAGAGATTTGGGTAAGATGTTTCATCGTTTTCATATGTTTCCAGGAACCTTTTAATTTCTGTTTTGATTTCCATGTTGACTCAGGAGTTGTTCAGCATCATGCTGTTTAGTGTTGATGTCTTTGTGGTTTTGAGGGGAATTTTGTTGGTGTTGATATTTAGTTTTATTCCACTGTGGTCTGAGAAGGTGTATGGCAGTATTTTGATCTTTTGAAATTTGTTTATGGTTGATTTATGACCAAGGATGTGGTCAATCTTGGAGTACATTCCATGTGGTGATAAGTAGAATGTGTATTCTTTGGTTGTTGGGTGGAGTGTTCTGTAGGTATCTAATAAGTTCGTTTTGTCAAGTGTCAAGTTGAGGTTCTGTATCTCCTTGTTGATTTTTTGCCTCAATGATCTATCTAGGGTTGTTAGTGGTGTATTTAAGTCCCCAGTTATATTAATGTTAGAGTTAATACCTTTTTTTAGTTTACTTAGTAGTGGCTTTATAAATGCTGGTGCTCCTGTGTTGGGTGTATACATGTTTAGGACAGATATTTCTTGTTGATGGATTGAACCTTTTATTATTATGCAGTGTCCTTCCATATCTTTTAAAATTTTTGATAGCTTAAAGGTTGTTTTGTCTGATATTTAGACTGGGACTCCTGCCTTTTTCTGTGATCCATTCTTCTGGAAATTCATTTTCCATCCTTTAACTTTGAGTCTGTGTGAATCCCTTGTGGTGAGATAAGTTTCCTGGATGCAGCAAATTATTGTCACAGTTTTTTATCCAGTTTGCCATTCTATATCTTCTCAGTGGTGCATTTAGTCCATTCACATTCAGTTTGATTATGAAATCTGACTATTTCTCCCTGTCGTGAGGTTCTTATAAAGTTTTTTTTTTTTTTTTTTTAACTTTTGGGTTGATGTATGTGTGTGTTTTCATATTTGCAGTTGTGATATATTCTTTGTTGATTCTATGTTCTTTTGTTCTCTTGGGAGGTGCATGGTCATTCTTTTTTTCTTCTTCTGTGGTTAATACCATTTGAAGCATCTCCTGTAGAACTAGTCTGGAAGCTGCATAATCTCTTATGGAGTGGATGTCTGGGAAGGATTTTAATTCTCCATTTCTGATGAAGCTGAATTTGGTTGGGTAGAAAATTCTTCCTGAAATTGTTTATCTCTGGGGACTTTGAATATTGGTCTCCAGTCCCTTCTAGCTTATAGGTCTGCTGCTATTCTGATTAGTTTTCACTGGTAGGTAGTCTGACCTTTCTTTCTTGCTTCCTGTAGAATTTTTTTTGTATCTGCTTTTGTACCTGCTTTATGTGGGTAAATTACTATGTGTCTAGGATTGGTCTTCTCAGTTAATGTCTCTAAAGGGTTCTCTGTATCTCTTGTGCTTGAATGGTCACATCTTTGGTGAGGTGGGGAAGTTTTCTTGGATAACCTCTTGGAATACTTGCTACAAGGTGTTCTCTGTTTCCCTTTCTTCTTCTGGGATACCAATCTGGTGTAGGTTCAGCCTCTTGGTATAATTGCACATCTCTTGTAGACTTTGTTCTTTCTTTCTGAGTCTTCTATCTTTATAACAGATTGGGTTAATTCCTTGTTTTGGTCTCCAAGTTCTGAAATTTTTTCTTCTGCTTGATTAATTCTGCTTTCCATGCTTGTCATCTTTTTATTTCTTGGATGAAATTTTTTATGCCCCAAATCTCTGTTACAAGGTCTTTCAGTGTTTCATCTTGTCTTTCACTCTTTCCATCCATTCCCTAATCCCTGTTGTATTCTGGGGCCAGTTATTGGTGACCTTCATTGTCTGGGCTCTGAGGTCTGATTTTTCAGGAGTTTTCTCTTTGTTTCACTGGGAATTACCTGTGTTCTTCTGTTGATTCTTTTCCTCATTTGTGATAGATCTCTTTCTTTTCTCTTTAATTCTGTTATTCAGTGGCAGTGCGAGAGGTTTTCACTTCTGATGTTTGCTCAGCCCTCTATTTTTCCCTGATGAAGGCTCTGAATTTGTTCTATTTTGAAACAGTGCTGTGAGTGGGAAGCTTTGTTGTCTCTTGTAGTTTTGAGAGATGAATAAGGTGGAGGATGGGGAGCTAGGATTCAAAAACGACTTGCAAATTACAATGTTCACTGATTGTGGTATGTGTTCCCCGAGACCCACTCCACAGCACCACTCTATATGATGATGCAATAGGTACATGTGTATATCCAAGATACAGTAACAGCATTGAGGAGAACAGAGAAAAGTAGAATGAAATAAGATGGATAAAAATAAAAAAAATAAAGAAAACACAGGAAAGAAAAAGCAGAAATCAAAGCAAAGAGCAATTAAACATCACACACACACACACACACACACACACACACACTCACATACACAATCAGAAGTCAAAACAAATTGGGAAAAAAAGCAAATAAAAAAAAAGTAATTCAAATTGAATCCTCACACATACATTAAACTAAAAAAAGAACAAAAAAACAAACGAAAAACCCCTGAAAATGACCACTCAATCATTCACATACACAAATAAACAGAAATAAACAAAAGAAGAAAGTAAGAAAAAAACAAAGAAAAAAGTAAAAAGAAGAAAAAAGTAGGGGAGAATTCAGATCAAACCCTCACATACACATATGAAAAAAAATTAAAATGAAAAAACAAAAAACAAACATAAAGCCCCCAAATCAAAAACAACCTGCCCTTTGGTGGCAGGTTCTGTAATTGTTCCTCTCATCTGTTCACAGGTAAGGCTCTCTGCTGTCTCCTGCAGAGCTGTGGCCTCATTTGCAATCTCTCCAATGTCCAGCTTGGGGAAGGAGGAGGAGGTGGGGGGGTGGGGCTTTAGTCCTCCCCTCCACTCTTGTATGGTCAGGAGGATCCCCTCCATTGGGGAGGTGTGGTTTGTTTCTCCTCCAGGTACTGCTGAGCTGCGGACGTACCCCAGCCAGGTTTATTCTTGAGTAGAGTCTTCTTATCACCACTGATGTCCAGGCTCTGCTTGGGCTTGTCCCTCTCAGTCATGCCCTGGTCATGTGGATCTGACATTCAGAGGATTGCTGGGGATGAAGTGTTGTGTTGGCCCCAGACTCACCACTGATCTCTTTGAGGGTCTTCCTCATCCTTTTCTGGCCACACCCTTCATCCCATGCCTGAATCAGGGTAGGCAGTGGGGTACTTGACTCAGCACTTGTCCTGTCCCTCCAGAGTTTGTGCTTTTGGGATATTCCCTCTGTGTCATGATCAGCCCCTGAGTAGTTAATCAACTGGTCACAGAGATTGAGTCTGTCACTCTGTGGTGAAAGCTGGAGCACTTTCCTGCCCAGTTTTCAAGATGGTGACAGGATGCCTAATTTCATCTTCTGCAGTGGTGTTCTGCTGTGCTCCTTCTGCAGCCCTTACTGCCAGTGTCCAATCAGGTGCTGCAGTGGTGAGTGTTGGGAGCCAACATCTATAGCTACATGACTGAGGCCTGTAAAGGCCCATCTGGAAGATCACCTCTGACATAGGATATCAGTTATACCTATAATATTGGCATGTGATTAGTGACCAGTGTGCATACATGGCAGTAAAACTTATAAGTAAAATCTCTATACGCCTGATGAAAGGTTATACAGCAGAATGACCTTGTCCTTTCTAAATCTTACTTCTTTCTTGATATTTTTTAACTTCTATTCCTGGTAGACTGGTGAGTCAGCTCTTGTTCCCAAAGGCAGTTCCTCCTAGGATTAGGATTAGAAACTAAATTATCATAATAGTTTTATTGCCCCGCCTTTTAGCCGGGCAGGGCGTTTTTCTTCAGGACATTTTTCTAGTTTCCTTACATGCCGAAACTGCTTGCTTCAGCCCGTGGCCATTTCCATAGTAACTGCGCAGTCCATTATCCAAGAGTGTGGCAGACACTATTTGATTTTTAGAATAGACTTGTTCGGATAAAACATTCATTTAAAACGATATAATTTCCATCGGAAAGATTTAAACAGTAATAAGCATTCATAGAAAACTTTTAGGTTTTGTTTAAGCTTTTTAAGTTTCCTTTTCTCAGATTATGACTTTAGTTCCTGTTCCTGTAGGCCAATTTTAAGATCCTTTGATTAGTATACCGAAACTTTCCCAACGCTGTAGTTTTTGCTTCTAATATGACAATAGGAAATTTTACACGTAGCCATGTATTAATATACTAGGAAGAAAGATTTAAGTTTTGGGTTAAAGTCATAGTTTTATTAGAATAGAATGAGAATTATAGTGTTATGATTCTAAAATCATACGTCAATGATAATTATAAGATTTAATGATAAGGTATTAGCTTAATGAGATATAGCATAGTATTAAAGTCCAAACACTAGATCACGAAACTCATATAAGTCATGGTAAGGAATAAGTTTTGAATTAATTGTTATAGAATTACAGGCCACTATGTTGAATCGTAATAGGTTAATGGAATAAATAAAAATTAAGTCATTTAGGTAAACTAATAGATTATAGTATAGTGTTAAGTTGATAATATCGGTCGTTAAAAAATATTAGGAGTCAGTGAACTTGGATTGAACCTAGAGTTAACTAAGAAAGTTTTTGTATTAATCAGGGTTTAGAACAAAGAGTATAATATGAATGATTTGTTGAACACTATGGAAGACACTTTTAAATGAACTGTATTTGTGCACCTGTGACCTTGATGTGAGATTTGTAAGGCACGCCTGCTTGGAGCTTGCAAGTCTTGTGATGGTCTTGTGATGCATAGTTTGTAAATCGCAATATACATCATGGAGTATGTACGCCCTCAGCAAGTGATTATCACACTGCTGGAGGGTATGAAAAATGGTATATAAGTTGGAAGGTGTCCGAATAAAATTTGGCTTCAGTCCTGATCAGACTGTTCCCAGAAGAAACTGCCTCTGAGTGGTCTCTTCTCGCCATCTGGATTCTCCGTTGTGGTCCTTACCCACCCTCAGTCAGGGCTGGTCCCTGACAGGTGAGATAGAGCATGGAGCTGGCAGTCACTCCTGGCAGTTTCTTCCAAGGAAGGGCTTTGCTGATTTTTAAAAGATGGCGCTCAGTTTCTGCACCCTAGGAAGTGATAGGGTCCAAACAGAGCAGCTGTAGCACCATCCACTTCACCAGGAGAGCCCTGGTCACTTGCTCCTGAGTCTCCACTCAGTGAGCTATTCACATGTCTACTTACTCATGGTACATATGCAAAATTTTCCATACACTCACTCACTCATACTGAGACTTGCATAGTCCGACTGGCTCCACT
The DNA here is from genome assembly GCA_027257055.1 of Cephalopachus bancanus. Taxonomy (NCBI): domain Eukaryota; kingdom Metazoa; phylum Chordata; class Mammalia; order Primates; family Tarsiidae; genus Cephalopachus; species Cephalopachus bancanus. Next base: position 3,952,651 of record JAPVLO010000021.1, on the reverse strand, counting down.
GCCATCTTCCTCCCTTCCTGCAGTTTTATATTTTTATATGCATGTATATTGCTTTCTATAGTAGTCCCCCTTATCTGCAGTTTTGCTTTCCATGTTTTTAGTTACCTGCAGTCATAACATTAAATGGAAAAATTTTGAAATATTCACAAGTTTTGAATTGCATGCTATTTTGAATAGAATGATGAAATCTTGTGTCATCTTGCTTAGCCCTTCCTGAGATGTGAATCATTCCTTTGTTCAGCATATCCATGCTGTATATACTCTCACTTGTTAGTCACTTAGGAACTGTCTCAGTTATCAGAATGGCTGTTATAATATTGCAGTGTTTGCATTCCAGTAATCCATATTTCACTTAATAATGGCCCCAAAACACAAGAGTAGCAATGCTAGCATTAAGATTTTCCAAAGAGAAGCTGTAAAGTGCTTCCTTTAAGTGAAAAGGTAAAAGTTCTCAACTTAATGAGGAAAGAAAAGAAAGTGTAGGCTAAGATTTCTGAGAGCCACTGTGAGGACAGACCTCCTTCATGAAATTGTGATGAAGGAAAAAAATTGTGCTAGTTTTGCTGTAGCACCTCAAACTGCAAAAGTTATGGAAAAGTGTGTGATAATTGCTTAGTTAAGATGGAAAAGGCTTTAAAATTTGCAGGTGGAAGACATGAACAGAAGCACATGCTGATTGGTGGTTATCAGATTTTTTATGATCTGTGGTTTCAGGAATCTTTTGAGAGTCTTGGGAATATATCCCAGCAGATAAAGCATTGACAACCATAATGTCTTTATATTTAAACTAGCAGGACTCCCTACAGCATTTCTTATAAGGCATGTCTAGTGGTGGTGATGAACTTTCTCAAGTTTTGTTTATCTGGGAAAGTCTTTATTTTTAAAGAACAGTTTTGCTGGATGTAGTATTCTGAGCTGGTAGTTTTTCCCTCCAGCACTTTGAATATATTATCTTACTTTCTTCTGATTTGTAAGACTTCTGTTGAAAAAACCATTGATGATCTTGTGGAATCTCCATTGTACATGTTAAATCACTTTTATTTTGCTGTTTTCAAGATTTTCTCTTTATCTATGACTTTTGAAAGTTTGTTTGTAATGCATCTTGATGTGGACCTCTTTGGGGTCATCTTAGTTGGAATTTTTGTTTCTTTATGTTTCTTGAATTTGGATATCCATTTCCTACCTCAGATTTGGGAAATTTTCAACTATTATATTTTCAGATATGCTCTCTGTCCCCTTTCTCCCTCTCTCTTCTTTTCCTTGAACTCTCATAATGCCAGTGTTGTTCTGATTGATAATATACCACAATTTAAAAAGTCTTTATGTTTTCATTTTTTTTGTTGCTATGACTTCTCTGACTTAATAATTTTAAATGACCTATCTTCAAGTTTTTGAATTATTTCTCATTTTTGATAATGTCTGCTGTGCCTCTCTAGTAAAATTTTCAATTCATATATTGTATTTTTCAGCTTTATACTTTTTGGTTGTTTACAGTTTCTATCTTTTTGTTAATATTCTCATTTTGTTCATGTTTTGCTTTTCTGAGATTTGTATAATTGTTTATCTGTGTCCTCTGGTAGATAACTGGTAGACAATTATTTTGTGTTCTTTGTCAGATAATTAATAGATCTTCATTTCTTTGGGGTTGATTTTTGAAATGTATTTTGTTTCTTGATTCAGTCATGTTTCCCAGCTTCTTTGTGTGTCTTGTCTTTTTTTTTGGCTGAGTTTATGCATTTGAAAAAAAAGCCTCCATTCCATGTTTTTAACAACTGTCTTCATACAGTGAAAGACCTCACCAATCAGGCTGGCTATAGCTTCTGAGTGGAAGGTCTCTGGAAACTTTTTTTGGGAGTATTCAACATTTCTGGGCTTGTGCACATAATTTTCCATGCTTCTCTTCCTGCTTTTCATACTGCTAGTTCTTGTAAAAATGTCACATGCTGCCTTGCTTGTGCACATAATTTTCCATGCTTCTCTTTCCTCCTTTTCATACTGCAGTCTTTTTAAAAAAGTCACATGTTGCCTTCACTTTAGTAGTGAGATGTTGGGATGGAGTGTCTATATTAATTATTTATAATTCTTCTGCATGTAGATTTGTTTCTTCTTCCTCATTTATTTGTTCAATCATTTACTGATATCACTATGGACTAAGGGATGTTTATTTTGTGCTTTGGGCTATAATCCAATACCACTTTATTCTGTTGCTCAAATTGTCCCAACTTTGGCTTTTGGGAGCTCTTTCAGTCAGCTCCTGTGTTCCTTTGACATATGTCATCATTGTGAGCTTGTTTGTTTATTTGTTTTGAGTACGGCCTTACTTTTTGTAACTATAAGATGTTCTAGGCTTATCTTGTATATCTTCTGTCCTAGTCCTAGAATTAATTATTTCCCCAAGAAGCACTGGTTACTTTTTCTTTTGGAAGGGATAGTATTAGAAATCAATACCATCACATGGGATGGTTAATTTTATGTGTCAACTTGACTGAGTTAATAGATACCAAAATAGATGGTGAGACATTATTTTTTGGGTGTGTCTGTGAGGATGTTCCTTGATGAGATTCGTATTTGAATCAGTAAACTGGGTAAAGAAGATCTACCTTCACCAATGTGAATTGACATAATCTAATCTACTGAGGGCCTGGCTAGAACAAAAAGACAGTGGAAGGATAAATTCTCTATTTCACCTTAAACTGGGACATTCATCTTCTGCTCTAGGATATCAGAGCTCCTGTTCTCAGGCCTTCAGACTTGGACTGAATTACACCACTTGCTTTCCTGGATTTCCAACTTGCAGATGGCATATCATGGACTTCTTGGCCTCCGTTTTTGCATGAGCCAATTCCCATAATAAATCTTCTATTAAATATATCTATATATTTATCTCCATCTTTCTATCTCTACCTGTCTGCATGTGTATACACACACACACACACACACACACACACACACAACACACACACAGAGACACACACACACATATGTATCTCCTATTGAATCTATTTCTCTGAAAACACTGTCTAATCCAAGATCTGAGTACTAGATATGATTGTTGCTAATGAGGTAATATTACTTCTAGTCCCTCTCAGTTGACAGAGCAAGAAAATGTAAGTACATATGCTAACCCATGTGTGTGTATATATATCCATAAATATTGCTTTATGTAAAAATCTGTATCTATATTAAGCTCAGCACAAGTTTATTGATGTGTCCAATTTGAATCTGTGAAGTCTGACAATTAAGTTCATTAACTCATCCTAGAAAAAGTGCTGCATACCTCATTGCCCTCATTGCTGAATATTACTATGGTCACCTTTGGAGTAACCCCCTTGGGAAGTTATGCACCAATGACAGTGCCTAGTCCACCCATCAAATAAATTTTTGGAGTTCTTTTTCTGGAATGACCATCAGAGCTGTCATCATATTACTCTTGATGTTCTGATTGTCATAAAAATGTCTTCCTTTCAATATTTCCTTTATTTTCAGGTAAGGAAAAAAAGTCACTGGGGGCCAGATCAGGTGAGTAGAGAGAGTTCCAATACAGATTTTTTTTTTTTACTGGTTAACAACTCCCTTACAGATAGTGATGTGTCAGCTGGTACATTGTCATGATGCAAGAGCTCTTTTGAGACCATTTTTGCACACACCTTTCTCATGCCAAGATTTTCAGTTATGGTTTTCCTGTTTCTCTATCAATGTTTATTTGGTCTGCTATGCTTCTCATGGTCAGCCAATGATTTTGACACACAATTCATTGAATTTTTGCAATGTTTTCATCAGTTCTGCTTGTTACTGGCCATCCTGACCACCCTTCATCAGTGATGCTTTCTCTCCCTTCAGAAAAATGTTTAGTCCTTTTGTACACTGCTATTTCCTTCATGGTATTATCCTCATAAAATTGGACTAACATGTCCCTGATTTCACTTCCACTCTTGCCAAGTTTAACAAGATATTTAATGTTTGTTCATTGCTCTAATTCAAGCTCCAGCATTCTCATGACAGCACACAAAAACGTGAACAACAATAATAAACTTTACTCAGCAAGACACCACCACATGTTGACATGAACACAGCTGTGAGACACTGACATATGAAGGTAATGAAACCTCACTAGTTGTTTGTACAATGCTGCCAACTACATGCATGGAGGCAAGTTCACAAACTTAATTGTTGAAACTTGTATTACCACATGGATCATTCTCTCTTTCTCCTTGCTTAACTGCAATTTTCCATTCCAACAATGAGAAATCTGGTTCCCATTATTGGCCATCCATTTACTCAATTGTTTGATTTCAGTATACATATATAGCAGTATTAGAATTACTTGTTATTCCTATGAGAAACAACTTTATCAACTAAAGTACAGGGCTTATTTACAATTTACAATTTTTTGTATTTACTTTTACAGACTCTATTTCTAGAAAAAATTAGGTCAACCTATTTTCCTCCTATCCATTTTAGTAAGGCTATTTCTTCCAGTTGTAAATAAAGGTATATATATATTTACATATATCTAAATCTGGAAGAAATATGTATGTGTGTGTGTGTGTTATGTATATGCATTTTTAAAGACTATATTCTTCATTCCAACCTAGGATTCTTTTGACTTCCTAATGATTGGTTTTTCCTCCCAAGTTTGCTTACGTTGAAATTCATTCTTTGTGTTGTAAAGTTCAATAGATTTTCATAAATGCATAGTGTCATATGTCTACCATTAAAATACTGGGGGTGCCAAAAAATATATACACATTTTGAGAGATGTTAAGAGATAGTTGCCATAATCAGAAGTGTCTGGACACTGATGGTAACCACTTTGAGCACCTCTCGTAATTGCAGAAGTCAAACATGACTTGGATCTATCTTACTGAATCTAATTACAATTTTAATACAGTTTTTTCCTTTCTTAAAATGTGTATACATTTTTTGGCATGCTCTGCATTATACAGAGTAGCTTTGCCACCCTAAAAATCTATGTCTTACTCATTTATCCCTTATCGCGATATAATTATATTGGTGTGGATCTATTTCTGGGCTCTCTATTTTTATTCATGGATCTCTGTACTATTTCACCAATACCATGCTGTCTTGATTACTATAGTCTTGTAATACTGCTTGACATCTAGCAGTGTGAGTTCTCCAGCTTTCTTCTTCATGATTGTGTTGCTATTCCAGGTATTCTTATTTTTCACATATACTTTAGAATAAGTTTGTTGATACCTCCAAAATAGCTTCCTGGAATTTTGATTGGGGTTTCATTTAATCCACAGATCAAATTGGAAGGAAGTGACATCTTTATATTGAATCTTCTAATGCATAAACATGAATATCTTTCCATTTATTTAGTTCTTTGAATTCTCATCAGAATTTCATAACTCTGTAGTGGATATTTTGCTAGATTTATACCTAAGTATTTAATTTTGTTGGGTGCTAATGTAAATAGTATTATTTATTTATTTTAAATTCCAAATTTCTCATTGCTGAAATATAACATAGATTTTGATTCCAGCCCATCCCATGCAGAGGACTGGTGGCAGAGGACTGGTTCTCTTATCACTTTGTGATCTCCACTTGTAGAGATTTTTGTTTTTTTAAATTTTTCCAGTGATACAGAACTTTAGCACTACATAGAACGTAGTAGCTGGCTCATTGCCCATGTCTGGATTCTCTTCTCAGGTCCCAGATTTTGCACACAAATTCAATCGGCTTCATTCCCATTGGAAATGACAAGGTGATTTATGCTGGCTTATAACATTTAATTTTATATTTCTTTCTAAAAAAAAATTATAATGGGAGTCGTGTCATATTCCTAAGAAACAGACCTCCAGAAAAGGATTTGTGTATGGATGACTATGAAGGAACTGCTCCCAGGACAAGCAGGAGAGGGAGTGGAGGAAGCCAAGTAGGGCTGGGATTTCATGGGAAGTCCTCATCTCAGCCTAATTTGAGGGGGAGCTCTAGGGTGTAAACCTCACAGCAGAGCTCGACCAGCCTCAAAGCAGGGAGCTAGGCTTTTATACTCTTTAATCTGCCAGTCGCTGAATAGCCGCCCCCTTAGGAGGATGTGAAAGTCCAGGAGCTCCTGGCAGCTCCGGTAGCCCAGGCAGGTAGTGCTCTGAAGACGTTGCAGGTGTGAGCTGTTAGGAGTGAGGAATGAAGGGGCTGGGGGAGGGGCATGCCTAATCAGTGAGAAGATTCAGGGGATCTGGACAGAGCACTGACAGCAAATGCCCCCTTCGAGCCTTATGTGTTGAGCGTGCATAGAGGGTAGAGGCAGTTATAGCAGGATTTAACATTTTGATAGTCCTTTCTAATTTTAATTTCTCTCTTCTGATCTGAAGCTGTGTCCATGGTCCTTCTCTCCATACTTGATGTAGAAAAGACACATTTACTCTATGCTGCTTTGCATGTTTCCTCTGGAGACAGACCATTTGTCCACTGTTTCCTTTTATTTACAAGATCATAGAGCTGTGCACTAACTGTGTCACAGTCCAAAGTCATAGCAAATGAACATATTTTATTTCAAAAATATATAGCCAATTCACTTTTTACTGGGAGGTAGTGATTTAGTTTTTCAATTATCCATGCAACTCAATACCATTTTATTTTTAATTATCATATCCATAAGGGGACTGGGAATTGAAAAGAGAGAAGCTAAAACTCAAATGGGTCTTGAATACAAGTGAGCCTGGTAAGAGGCCCCTTATTATATGTTGACCCCTTCTACATAATATTTACATTAATGGACTTATTTAGACAGGATGCATTTCCCTAAAAGTAGTCATAATTTGCAGTGATGTCATTGGTAATTTTCTTATAGATTTTAGATGATGAGAGCAAAGGCACATTATCGATCAATCCCGGAAAGCGAAAATTAGTAACTGAAGACAGTGCATAAGTGACTCCTTTTCTCTCTGGGGTAAGGGTAAGGAAATGGTAGGAGCTTCAGGCCTTTTCTTAGTTTTTTTCCTTAAATTTTGAATTTTGAAGATGTGGGGAACAATTCAGGGTTAGGTATACAAATGTTCATTATGCAGTTACTCTTGTTATTGAGGTGTGCCCTTCCCTCCCCTGGCAGTTTTCCACTATTGCCAATCCCTTTCTTACAGTATTATGATAATTGTTCAACGTCCACTTATCTTTTCTTATTCTTCCCTCCATCTGCTCTTCTGCATGTGGGCAGAACATTGACAGAGGTGGGTGGGCTGACCCATCAACTCCACGCTCCACTTCTGCCCAACATAGTTCATCTGTGTCTGTAGCCACTGCCTCTGTGGTGTTACCGCCTACTGTGCCCTTACCTTTGTGCTGCTTCCAGGTGTTCTGCAGCAGCTAGAACAAATACAAATTAACATATATGTATGCGATCCTGGCATAATTTCAATGCAAAGAGTGATTGTTCTCCTAAGTACTTGTCCAAGACATTATAGATCATTTATCTTCCTATGAAATCAGACCTCATGCCAGAACTCTTCCAGTAAGCAGTTCTCAAAAGGTAGTTTACGTGAGTGTCCATTGATAACTATAAATCTTTTCTATGTCCTTGAAGATAAGGTTAGTTAGGCCATATTATTAAAATCTGTGTTAAAGGGGTATCGAATCAAATTAAACTCCTCTGTTTTATACTTTCAACCACATTTACTTGTAACGAGTGGTTACACGCTGATGTATACAAAGGCAGGATTCATGGAGAATTGAGGGGTTTCTGTAGACATGGAACTTTTGGTGCTAACTTTAGGAAATTCCCAGGCAAACTGGGACAAGTTGGTCATGCTGTATCATATTGACTTGTAGCACAAACTAGGCACTGCGAGGCAGGCGTCTGAGTTTATTCTGACTCTAATGTGTGGACCATTGGATGACTCAATTCTTTCTGCCCTTTTCTCTGCTCAAACTACTGTGAAACTTTTGTACAAAAGGGTTCCAGATTACTCCCAGTATATTCATATGTGAAAAGAAAAACTAGTTAGTTTATTTCATTTATAATGGATTCAATTCTTCTCCAGAGCTTCTGCCCCTGAGAGGGACTATGAAATGCCTGGGTCTTCAGGGCTGATTAGGTGGGCTTCCTTTCTTTCTTGTTGGGCATGGAATTCCTTCCATTGTGTTCTCCTCTTGCCTGAGACAGCATTTTCTCTGCTCTCTTCTCAGGCCATAATAGATACAGTGCAGGCAGATAAATTGGCTTACTGCGGAGAGGACATGAATCAGGAAATATTTAGAAAAGCTAAACTCATATTCATTCAATGTGCCATGATAAATTTTTCATATTCAATCAATGTGTCATGATAGATTTTTGCCCTTTACTTAGACCAAATTCAAATATAAATATAACAGTGATTTCTGACATAGGTTTCTGCTGATATTTTATTACTGGGTAGTTCTAGTAGAAGAAACTGAAGCCAAGGAAGATTAAAATGAAGATTTTGAAAGGTTTTTTAACTTCACTGATAAATATCATCTTCCTGTCTCTGAGGCAGGCACAGCTGTGGTTATCTGCCTGTGAGCCAGCAAGCTCACTATTGTTATTGTTGTTTCTGGATCTGGAAAGCTGGCACAGGGCTCCTTCTTTGCACCACCACTGTGAAGGCATCTTGATAGGAGGAGTGTATTGTTACTGATATGAAACTTTCATTTCTCATCAGCTGTAAGCTGGTAACATATGAGTGGTTTTAAATTCCTCTTGGATGGAGTGAAGGCATGGTGTTTCACACTTCCTAAGAATAATTTCACAATGCCATTTCTTTGAGGCATACTTTTACAATGAGTTTAATTTATTGTCCCAGTAGCAATGGCTAACAACTTTTTTTTTTTGAGTTGGAGTCTCACTCTGACGCCCAGGCTGGAGTGCAGTGGCACACTCACGGCCACCCCAGTGTTGACCTGCTGGGCTCAGGCGATCCCTCTACCTCAACCTTACAAGGTTGCCAGAAATACAGGCATGTGCTACCATGCCCGGCTAATTTTTTGATTTATTGTAGAGATGAGGTCTCGCCAAGTTGCCTGGCTGCTCTCAATCCCCTCGCCTCGGCCTCCCAAAGTGTTGGGATTACAGGCTTGAGCCACCACGCCCGACCACTAACGACTTTTTTTTCGGGAGATGTTCATCTTTCCTGTCATCCACCACCCAATGGCTAAAACTGTAGATTTACATTTGGCATCTTATTTTTTTTCATTTTTGTTGCATATTTAGCTTTCTCTTTTAGCAGCCAAGTGCCTTTCAGAGGAGATGGTGTATGAGTTTTGGATGTAAGCATGACAAGATGAATGCTCCTAATGACCTGTTTTTCGAATGCAAATTTGATATACAGAAAAACCTTTTCTTTGTCCTCTTTGGCTCTGGAAGCATTCACTACTTTTCTTTTGAAACATTTATTCTCCCCTCAAAAGTTCAATATTTGTAACTGTAAGAATTAGAGCTAGGTGATCATGAGTTACATGTAGTATTTGAAAGCAACTATGTTTTCTCAGAAGATAACCCTTCACCAAGCCAATCATAGCTATGTAAATCTTGTTCAGTCATGTAATCACCACACAAAACAAAATTTCTTGGAAATTTTTTCCTTGATCTTTTCTTTTCTTTTTTTTTTTTTAGTGAGTAGAAGACTGGCATTTGTTTTCTATTGCTATGTAGCAAATTACCACAGATTTAGAAGTTTACAACAACACCATTTATTAGCTCACAGTTCAAAGTCTAGCAAAGCATGATTGAGTTTTCTGCTCAGGGTCTCAAAGTTTCCCTCTTTTCTGTATGCTTTGGGAAGGAATCAGTTTCCAAACTCGGGTTGTTGGTAGAATTCAGTTTGTTGTGGCAGTAGGTCTTATTTTCTTTCTGGCTGTCAGCTGGAGACCACTCTCAGCTTCTAGAGGTTGCTCAGGCCCTTTTCATGTGGCCTCCTCTACCTTCAAAGTCAGCGATGGTAGCACATTGAATTCTTTGTATGTTTGAATCTCTGACTTCTCCATCTCCCATCAGCTGGAGAAAACTTTCTTAAAGTCAACTGTGCCAAATAACAAAACCTAATCAAAGGAGTAATATCTCACCCTATCACAGATTCTACCCACTCACAAAGGAGAGGGCATATGGAAGGGCAAATGTTATTGCAGTGTCATTTTAAATTCCTGCCAACCACAACTGGTGATAATAATAAGTGTGGTGATCAGTTTCTCTGTGCATTGAAAAAAAAGATCTCTTTTTTTTTGAGTCGGAGTCTCACTCTGTCGCCCAGACTGGAGTGCAGTGGCCGCTCCCGGCCACCGCAGCCTTGACCTGCTGGGCTCCGGCAATCCTTCCGCCTCAGCCTTCCATGTAGCCGGAATTACAGGCATGTGCTACCATGCCCAGCTGATTTTTTGATTTATTGTAGAGATGAGGTCTTGCTGCCCAGGCGGGTCTCGAACTCGCGGGCTCAGGCAATCCACTCACCTCAGCCTCCCAAAGGCGTGGGATCATAGGCTGAGCCCCGAGCCCAGCTAAAAGATCTCTTGAGTATAGAGATCAGCTGTACTGAATATAATAGTAGAAATAAGGTAAAATTCTGTGGAGAAGATAGAATGAAAATACAAGTTAAAGAAAATAAAAGCATCAAAAGACAAGGCGAGCTTGCATTTTTTTAAATGAGATGATGGTTGATATCAAACCACCATGATACTTAATTTCCACTGGAAATATTTAAGTGAGTGATATATAGTACTCTTCTTTCAAAAATATTAATACTTATAATATACTGGATATTATATCTTTTGCAATTATTTGAACTTTTGAAGAAAAATATTGGGTATATAGTTTTTCAAATTTCTCTTAAGATGTCTGTGAACAAGAAGTTTGCAAGTCATCATTATAGGTAAATACAGCTAAATGATATCTTAAAGATCCTTTAGTTCAAAGACCCTTAGAGACCCCCAAATCCCAAGTCCAAGCTGTGTTTCACATATGAGGTATCTGATCTACCTTCTGGGCTTGCTCCATAATGTCACTTCTAACCTTTAATTTTATTATTAAGAAAGATATACAAATACAACTCCAATTATCTATATCTTTGACACGTGATTTACTAACAATAACACAAAGGCAACATCTGTTATTAAATTTGGCAAGAGTGTAGGGGAACGGCTTAATTTACCTAAGAAAGGAGACATTTTTGAGTATTTTGTAAATGCGACCATGTTCAGTCTTATCAATTTCCCCTATTCTTGATACTAAATGAAATTGTCCTCATTTAGAAACTCCCTAAAACGAAGAATCTTAAAGTGAGGTATGTGAATTTGTGGGACTTTTGTGTGTCTGAAGACCACAGTCTAGTCAATGTCTGGGATAATCATGATTCTTCTTCCTGTGATCTCAATTTCACTTGACCCAATCCTTCTTAAATACTAAATTAAGCCTGGACATACAATGGAATAAGATGAAGGATGCATAATAACATTTAAAGGCATTTCACAAGATTTCTAGGACATTTAGAAATTATGGTAGGATCTAGAAGTCATACCCCCAAGACCCCTGAGTGCATGAATTTATCATTCTCTACCATTAGGAGGTCTTTAGAAAACTGTTTTAAGGGTTTCACCTGTTTAAGGTGGTCCTTGCTTCCACGAGGAAAGAGATAATCCAGGTGCCATCAATGCCTACATTTCATATTACCCAGATGTGGCCTTTATCATTTGGTCATGCCACTGGTCTTTTTCCTGAGGCCATTCTGGATATGGTGTTTGAGAGGAGATTGTAGTGTTTGTAGAGGTTCTGGAGGGTTTTCTTCCTGGCTGACATTCAAACAGAAACTTTTTTTTTTTTTGCTTGTGTTACAAGGAGGTCGATATCTCATTAACAGTGATGACAGATTGCAGGGGCTCTAAGACAGCCTCATGCCAAATGTGAAATAACCAATATGCTTATGAAATCGTTTAATCCATAATCATGACATGTGATGAAAGGGACTGGTGACTTAGCATTGGTATTTATAAGATGGTCACCATGATATATTTCTATGAATTATAGGTTCAGCAAACTGTGTAATTTACTAGCAATGTGAAAAAGAATCCAACAGGGCAGTTCTTGAAACTTGTTGAGGCCAGAGTGATATCTTTAATCAATTCAAATATAAACATTGCACTGTTTAAGTTATTTTGTTGTTCTGCACAATGTCATATTCCTTTTGTCCTTAGTATTTTCTCAGGTACTTGGGGAACAGATAGGGGTAGCACTTTTTTCAGTTTTGCTGATTGTAAATGTGTTATTTTGCAAAGATGCAATAGATGTGGTGCAATTACTTTTTCTTCCAATTCAGGGGCGAGAGAGCCATGACATTGAGTGTACTGCTTATACTGACCTTGAAAAATTACTTGAGTTGCCTTTCATTGGATAAATTGAGAGTCATAATTTGGCCCCAAACAAGACTGCAAACAGAACATCTGTGAGATTTCTACAGACTCTGGGTTGTCCCATTATTATTCATAGTGGAATGCAATCCCTCTCTGAACTCTGGCTGCGCTGATATCTGTTTCAGTGGGTCATTAACTGTGCCCACAAGCTATTTATTTTTTTATGACCACCTTAGAAAGGCCCCATGTGTCAACCTCCATATTCCCATATCTGTGTTGTGTTTGGGTCTACAGGTCAAATTTAATATATATTTAACAAATCCATGTCTATTTAATAAATCCATGTCTACCATGACCTTTGGTGTTTTTGGAAGGTGATAATAATATTAATTTTTTATGGTGGTCATGAGGATGAAATGGTCAGCAAGTGTGAAGCACCAGCTTGTTGGTGCTTAATCAGTGTCAGTTTGAGTGCATTCTTTCTACTACTATACATATCCAGCTGGTTCTCTCAGGGCAAGGAAAAAGTGCTGAGGCATGACTGTATGATCTCTTGATTTTTATGGGTGTGGAGTGATGCCCGGAGTTAATCAAACCAAGGATGTGAACTTGTAGAACCAGACAAGTATCAGCTGCATATCATTATTACATGGGTTACATACACATTTTCGTTTTTAAAAATATTGCTTAAATTTTAAAGACGTGGGGTACAATTCAGGGTTAGGTATACAAATGTTCATTATGCAGGTATCCTTGTTGATGAGGTGTGCCTCTCTCCTCTGGCAGTTTCCCTCAACTGCCAATCCCTCCTTATCCCCACTCCCCTGACAGTTTCCCACTACCGCCAATCCCTTTCCTATAGTATTATGATAATTGTTCAAGGTCCGCTTATGAGTGAGAACATACGGTGCTCTGTTCTTTGTTTCTGTGATAGATCACTGAGTATGATAGACTCTAAATCCATCCAAGTTGCTGCGAAGTCCATATGTTTGTCCTTCTTTACGTACATACACATTTACTATTGATATTCCATATTATTTAAAAATCCACATTTTGTGGAAGAGAAGTTTGTTTTTTTTCTGTTAAAGTTCAGGCACTATTATGGCCCTCACGTGCATTGCTCCCTGGATTGGCATTTTATCTATACAGTTCTGCTCGAGTTTTAATATTAGAGCTAAGATATGTATATTAAAAATACTTTCTGTGAGTAGCCACAATTCATAGGGGTAGTGGGCATGACATTGGGATCCAAATCTAAGTTACTTCTACACCTGACTCACCATTTTTATTTCTCATTACCTATTTTTGGGATATTTGAGTGATTTTTGCTGGGTCAGATGTGGCCCAGGGACCTGGAGCTAACACTTAATGAACCTTAGTATGATCTCAGTATTCATGAATACTTCTCTTTTCAGCAGAAGGGATTGTTGAATACTCATGAGCTAGTTCTGGGGCTTAGAATAATAGGAACATGAGGCCAATTGATATTTTTTAGAAAGGGTCACCTATCCTGTTATTTTTAGAGAAATAATGTCAGCACAGATATGATGATGAGAATGTTCATTGTAGCTCTGTTTATAATAACAACAAGAAAATAAGTAAGCCCAATTACTATGAGATATCAATCTGTTTGTTATCTATGAAAACAATTATTCTCTTTCTCAATGCCAGTCTTCTTCAAAGAAAATCCTTTGAAACTACATTAGCCTTGAGAACTTCTCACAGACACAACATCTGAAATGCCCTCAAGAAAATGGTCAGTGTCAGGGCCAGAGAGAAAAGGGCCATATCTATACCTCTATAAACTTTTAAAGTTACTCCTGGCACAATTGGAACCACCTCAACCATAGAGGCATGTCTCTTTTTTTAAAAAAAAATTATTTTAAAGATGTGGGGTACAATTCAGAGTTAGGTATACAAATGTTCATTATGCAGGTACCCTTGTTGATGAGGTATGCCCCCACCCCCAGCAGATTCTACTACTGCCAATCGAGGCATGTCTCTTAAATGTTCTCAATAATAATTGAGAATGAACACCTATACCTGGGAGTGGAGGAGGTGAAAATCATGTCGATATTTTTCACTTAAACATTTTCTAGAAGTCTTGGGTTTTATCATAAAAAATAATGTACGTTCTGTACTTTACTCCACAATAATTTATCCTTTATTTTAATATATAAGAAGTTTGAAGTTAATGCTACTAAGTAAAATTGATGCCCTATGAAACTATGCCATGTTTATCTTGGACTTTGAGGAGCCCATGGCCCTCTTCCAGAAGGTCAGGTGCCCCAGTTTAAAGCCTGAAGTTGGTTGCAGTTTCTCCTTTATTAGACATACTAACACTCCATCTTAGAAATAGGTGCTCTGATGGTTCCCCAGGAAGTGAGGTGGTAACATCAGATGTGCAGCATGTTGGAAGCAAATGGGAGATCCCAAAAATAGATGAAGAGGGAGGAAGAAGAGCTTCTTTCAGGGGGATCACAGAGACAACATGGCCCACAGACAGCAGTCTGGGTCCTGATGAGAGGGTCAGCTTCATCCCAGCAAGAACATGGCCACTCTCACTGCAGCCAGGCATGAACATAGAAAGAGGATCTGATTCTGGAAAATGAGACAGGTGCAGCACATATTAAATGTAAAAATCAGTTAGTCACTCTGGCTGTAGTCACAGATGGAATGAGCAGAAACAGGACCTAGTTCTGGTTTATAGGGCTATCTCTAAAGAGGTGAGAAAGCAGGACTTAGTCTGTGTGTCACTTGGGGCCAGAGGAGAATTTCTCTCTTGGTTCCCTGTATCTCTATGGGATAGAAAAACCCAGGTACTCAAGAGAACTTTGCAAAGGGGACCAGATGGGCAGGATGGCCTTTGCTGGAGGAGGTGATGTCATCCATCTTTGTTTAAAATCAGAGAATTCCTACTTTACAATGAAGAGTTGGAAAAGATGGTTTCCCAACTCTATGGGCACGAAAGCTCTTGACAACTCCTGGACTTGTCTGGTTTTAGGAGTACTCAGGATGGCATTAGAACTGAGATCATGAACTGATGCTGTGTGCGACTAATGAAGGCCAGCAAGAGCAAATATCAAAAGCAAGAACACAACCTCAAAAACAGAGGCATCACTAGCTAAAGAGTAATCACTAGCTAAAGAGTAATGAAAAGATTACTCAGAAGTGACATTTATGACTGTGTGTGTTGTTAAAGGAAAATGAGAGGTTGGCTGAGATTTTAGCACAGCTTCAACTTGGGCAACATTTGGTTAAGGCTAAATATGTTCAGGCATAGATTTACTGTGAATGAGTCACACACAGATGAAGAGGTTGGAAAGGGATCCAGGATTTTTCAGATATTCATAATTCATAGAATGGCTTGTTCTCTCAAGGAGAGAGATAATTCCTCATCTTTTTTCTTTATAAGAAGAAAAATACAGGGTTGGTTTTTATATAGGAGACATAGTTCCTGTCTCTCATTTCTATTATTTTTTAAATATGAATCATAGTTAGACAACTAACAGTGAGAAAAAATGAGATGCATGAGGTAGGTAGGCAGAGGCTTAGAAACTTATGACTTCATGAAATTCTTTTGAAGTCACATAATTGCATCTGTCAATTTTGTGTGATAAAACTGACTATACAAAACGATGTAAGGATTCGGAACTCTATCTTAGATGTCAGATAAATATTCAAGTGCTAATGTACTTGAATACTTTTTACTATGTAAAAAGTACTGTATTTTGTCCTGAAATATCTTTTAAGATTTATTTATCTAAAAATGGGATTTTCTGAGACAAGTAGGAAAAAACTTTGTATGTAACTAGGTTCCTTGATGCTCATTGTGAAAGTTTAAGTCAATAATTTTCTTCTTTGTTTCACATTCCATTCATTGGAAATTGAATCTCTTTCCAAGATAAACACTGGAACCTTTATAGGAACTACAGAACAGAAATATTTGATGGTTCTGAAACAGAGCTTTCATCCTCTCCTCTGCAAGACAGTTCTGCTGACTGTACAGACTTCCATCTCACCTCTTTCTGGGTGGCTTAAATTTGGAGATTAGGGAGCTTACTTTCTGAATAAAGATCTACACTGAGAGTTTCCTGTTTTTGCTTTTTTGTAAGAATCTAGTATAATTTCTTGTTATTCTCTAATGTTGGGGGAGGCATCACCATCATTATCCTTATCATCACCATCAATCTTCATAATTTTTAAAACTTGACAGATTTGTTTACTTATATACTTACACATGTATTGATGTAGTACTGTTAGTTAATGACCATTCACAGAATCAGCGTGAATCAGTTTAAGCAACAGGCAAGTCTGCAAGTACATCGAGAAGAATATGGTTGGTACAAGGTAGAAGACTTGAGCCAGCTCAAATGCTTTCTTTCTTTTTTTTCTTTTTCTTTTTTGGTTTGGAGCCTCACTCTGTCGTCCAGGCTGCGTGCAGTGGCATGCTCACTGCCACCCCAGGGTCAGCTTGCTGGGCTCCACCGATCCTTCTGCCACAGCCTTCCAAGTAGCCGGAACTACAGGAGTGTGCTACCACGCCTGGCTAATTTTTTATTTATTGTAGGGATGAGGGCTCGCCAAGTTGCCCAGGTTGGTCTGGAACCCACGGGCTCAGGCTACCCACTCGCCTCAGTCTCCCAAAGTACTGGGATTACAGGCAGAACCACCGAGTACGGCCCTCAAATGCCTTCTAAACATAAACTGATAAATACAAACAAAAATCATAGTAACAAAAGATATACAAAAGCCCTGGGGTTCTAAAAGAGATAGAAAAAATTATAATTTTGTGATATTATCGGGGGAAAACTAATTCTTAAAATTTATGCTAAGTAGATGATTAATGCCTGATTGTAAAAACCCAAAGGAGAATTCTACCTGAGATTGTTGCTTGGATTGCCATTATGTCAATATTTTGCTATTTCTATGCTAAAAGGAAAAGAACCTTTTAATAAGCCAAGGTTATTTCTCATACTTCAATCTCCATTTGACTTGTTTTGTTATATACAAAATACAACCTGAACACTATACCAGGAGCGAGTTTGATCTGGCATTGAATTTTCACACAATAACTTTGTACAAGGTATCTTTCTGAGCTCAGATTCTATCTCAAAAAATACCTGTTTGGTTTTAATAGTTTATTACATGGATCAAATGGTATACTAAATACAAAACATTGGGAAAACTGTCAAACAATATTACGTATGAGTTGGTATTGATTATATCTGTCTATTCTGGTAGTTTTATAGATATTAAAAAAATTCCTTAGTATTCTACTTTAAAAAAATGTTCTTGATTATCCTCCAGATTAATTAGAAATTATTTGGTTAATTTTTCCAAAATATTTTGTTGCTATTTTAATTTAGATTGTATTAAATTTATATATTACTTTGGGAAGAATTGACATCTTGACCACAGTATTTTAACTTAATAACATGATATGATGATCACTTTAACAAGTCTTCTTTTATATCCCATGGTAAAATTTTACTATTTACCTATTTTGTACTTTAAATTGATATGCTTCATATTTTAACTGAAAATTTAATTAATTTACATTTACTGTAAATACAGATGTGTCTGAGTTTAAATGTGCTTTCTTATTATGTACTTTTTATTTGGTATACCATATAACACTTTCTTCTTCTTTTTGTTTAAGTATTATTAAGAAAATTCCATTTTCACTTATTTGAAAATTATAGAGTGTTTTTATTCTTTTGGTGGTCACTATAGAAATCATTACCGAATTGTACCCCAGATCTTTATAATAAAAAAAATCATTACCTTATCAAAGTCTAAATAATGCCTTTACTATTATTGCAGAAAAGGACCTGAAAACACTTAACTGTTTACTGAACTGATCACCTTACAAAAAATACTGAACACTTTTCATACTCCATCTTACAATTTCTCAGTCCTCTCACTTTCTAACTGTAGGAACCTGTTTTGCACTCATGATTACATAGTCTGAATGCATGAGCTTGTGAAGGTTAATGGCAAATTGAGAACAGAAGCTGGTAGATAACCACTGTGTTTTGTCCTTCAGATACATGATTCTGCAGTACATTCGTTGTACTTGGCTTCTCAGAAGGCCTGGTAAGATTGAGGTCCAGTCTTCCATAGAAGAGACCTGCTCAATAATAAACTCTTTTGACTTTCACTACTTTCTTGTTTTGTTTTCCTCAGGCCTCACTTCTCTCCCCTGGGAATAAATTGCCTGCAACTCTTTGTCTCAGGTTCTGCTTTATGGCAGGATCACAAACTAAGACACAGTATATTTTGATTATATATTTTAACCTCATATATTGACCTCTTTGTTCTTTATTCCTTTTGTGTATCTAACATTTTATGTGAGATCATTTGTCTTCTGCTTGAAATATATTCTTTGTACCTGTATAAATATGTTGGTGATGATTTCTGAGTTTTTGTCTGAAAACATTTTTATTTCACTTTCATTCTCGGAGAATTTATCTTTCTGGGTATGAAATTCTAGACTGGCAGTTATTTTCTCTAAGCATATTGAACATATCATTCCACTTCTGTTTTCTATTGTTGCTGGTAAGTAGTCATCTGCCAATGACTGTCATCTGTATTATTTCCCCCTTCCTCTGGTTGTTGGCTATTGTATTTTTTCCCCTCATAGTTTTCTATAGTCTTTGTTTTTCTATAGTTTTCATCTGCTATATCAAAGAATAAACTTCTTTTTAATTGATTATGCTTAGGGTTCATTCAGCTTCTTGAATCAGTACATTTATCTTTTATTCAGTTCTTATATATTGGAGCCATTTTTCTTCATATGTTATCTCTACCCTACTCTTTCTCTTTTCCTTCTGGAATTCCAAGTAAATGTATTTTCTATATCTCTCCTGCTCTCTTCTGTTATTTTCCATTTTTTGGCTCTATGTGCTCCATTTTGTATAACATATTCTCCCTATAAGCTAGGGCACCATTTCTTCTCCAACTGAATCTAATCTGCCATTAAAATTTTTATTGAATTTTAAAAATTCTTAATTTCGATTTGGTTGTTGTAAAATATGCTATGTCACTTTCTATAAATTTAAGTTATTTTTCAAAAACTTTAAACTTGGCTTTCATGTCTTTGAACCACTAAGCTAGTTAGCCTATGTCAGATAATTACAACATATGAATTCTTTGTGAATCTGTTTTTGTGTTCTGTTTCTGCTGGTTCTTGGTTATGGTGATTTGTTTCCTCTGCACCTAGATTTCCTTGGTTGTGTGTTGTACATTGCACCTAAATTTTTTTTTGTTTTTTTTTTTTTGGTTGCTTTTTAAGGATTAATTTGGTGCCTACTATGATGGTTTTCTTCTTCAAGAGGTTTTCCTTTTCTGTTGTTCAGCAATTTCTCTTTTCTTAAAAAAACAAACCAACAACAAAAAAACCCCTTTTGTTTAAGTATCTAGACATCTTTAGCAGGAAGGTTGGTCTGAATCACTTTGATATCCTTTACAAGAAGTGGGAACCTCATTCAAGGCTTTTGAGCAGGAGATGATATAATTTGGTATTAAATTTAAAGATACCACATTGGTTGTTGTGTTGATGATGGAAGCAGGGCGAGAGTGGTAGAAAGGAGACCAGTAAGGAAGTTTTTCAGTTGACCAGGTGAAAGATAAGGATTATTTGGACAAAGATGGTGAGATGGAGAGAAGCAGACAGATTTGTTTGGGAGATAGAACAAATAGGACTTTATATTAAATTATAATAAGTGAGTGATAATAAAAAGGGTGACATAAAGGATGACTTCCATAATTTAGCTTTAGTAACTCAGTGGAGATTGTGCCATTTACCAAGAAATGGGAGACTGGTTATTTCCTGTTTGCTCTCATATACTTTTCCCAGCCTATCCATTCTATGCTCTATGTCTTATGACCCCTTAATTCCTGGCCTCTGTTGTCAATTGATTATTGATAGTTTTGGCCAATAGAGCCAATGGTAGAAGACTGATTAGCAGGAACAAAGGAGAAGTAGAGTGTATTTCTCCCTCTTCTTCTGGCTTAGGTATCTCTAGCAGGAGTTTTGTCTGTTCTGTGGCTCTAGCTTCTGTCAGTGTTCATATTCTGAACTCTGGGTGGCTTATATACGACTTAAATTTTTTTCTCCCAGTTCCAGAGGATGGGAAGTTCAAGATCAAGGCACTGGCAAATTCATTGCTGGTTAAGGCCCCAGTTTCCTGGTTCATAGATGGTATCTTCCTATTCTGTCCTCACATGGTAAAAAGGGCTAACTAGCTTTCCAGAGTCTCTTTCGTAAGGTCACTAATCCTATTCATAAATGCTCTTCACTCATGACTTAATGATCTCCTGAATTCTCCACTTCCAAATATCATCACTTCAGGGGTTAGGATTTTAATATATCAATTCTGGGTGGGTTCACAAACATTCAGACGATAGCAGGCCTGCCCCACCATCTTCTGTTTTCATTACCAGTATTAAAAATTCCTAATATTAAATTATCTCTGTTGGAAAGACCTACAGTGATTTTGTTTTCTTGGCTAGACTTTAATGGATACACTTGGGTTAGATCCTAGGTCCATTAAAGAAGCGGGGGGAAAAAAAGAATTTCCTGAAGTTTGAGATATCCTTTTGATTTCAAAACGGAGATGTAAAGAAGATAGTTGGACACGAACCCAGAGATCAGGGGAGAGGTAAAGAGGTACAAATTTGGGACTTAAAAGAACATTAACGGCACTAGGGGCGGATTATTGAACCTAAGGAGAGAAACTAGAGAAAGAAAAGGATGGGTCTAAGACTTCCCTGGGGAATTTTGTCATTCAAAATTCAGGCAGAGAAAGATGAAACTAAAACAGGAGATAGGAAATAATTGACTAGGGAGGTAAGAAGAAAATCAACAAAGTGTGGAGTTGCAGAAAAGACTA
Source organism: Cephalopachus bancanus (assembly GCA_027257055.1). NCBI lineage: Eukaryota > Metazoa > Chordata > Mammalia > Primates > Tarsiidae > Cephalopachus > Cephalopachus bancanus. The sequence goes on along the minus strand of JAPVLO010000021.1, from coordinate 3,931,439 downwards.
TAGAAGTCTAACAAGGAGAGGATTTTCAAAGGATAGTGAGAGATTGAGTAATATGAGAAGAGAACAGACATCCACTGAATTTGTCAGCATAGAGTTCTCTGATGACCTTGGCAACAGCAGTTTTATGGAGAGATGTGGATTGGAGTGGGTTGAAAGGAAACAAAAACAACTCTTTTGTGAACATTTGTCACACAGAGGTTTTATCTCTCTGTCTGCCAGTCAGTTCTGCAGCTTGGCACTTGATTCCCTTGGACTTATAACAATGGGACCTGGGGCTTGTCTTTGGCTGTGAGACATTTCTAAGGCTAAAAATGGGCACAACGTATGCAAAGAAATAAATCTCTTAGCTTTATCTTTAAAAACAGAAATGACTGTATGTAAGACACATTAGGCTGTCCTGGCATTACCCAAACATTAGGGTTTGGGCAATAACGTTACAGCTCTGAATAGGTTAAGTAGGTTAATGGAAGTGTTTGACCCTAGAGAAAAGCCACACAGCTGAAGTATGAGAACATTGTACATACCACACATGAAGCCATTTCCTTTGTACTTTTAGCCATTGTTTAACTCAGTGTTTCTCAACCTTGTATTCATTATTGTCCTAGTAAGGATCTGGTTTAGACTTTTTTTTTTTTTTTTTTTGAGTTGGAGTCTCACTCTGTTGCCCAGACTGGAGTGCAGTGGCCGCTCCTGGCCACCGCAACCTCGACCTGCTGGGCTCCGGCGATCCTTCCACCTCAGCCTTCCAAGTAGCTGGAATTACAGGCATGCGCTACCACGCCCGGCTGATTTTTTTATTTATTGTAGAGATGAGGTCTCGCTGCCGAGGCGGGTCTCGAACCCGCGGGCTCAGGCAATCCACTCACCTCAGCCTCCCAAAGGCGTGGGATTACAGGCTGAGCCACCGAGCCCAGCTGGTTTAGACATTTTTTTCTAACTGCCACTCCAATCATGAAATTTAAAATCATGATTCTATGTATATCTGTTTATATACTATATGTTTATCTTTGTACATAAAATAATTATTTAATTATTAAAATAATTAAAATTTTTTTCACTCCCCTAAAAGTCAATTTTATTGTAATGTCACCTCTGTTGAGAATGCATGGTTTAGCATAATAACTTTTTTTTCCCATTTATATCAAAGGTTGGCAAATTTTTTCTGTAAAGGACGAGGTAGTAAATATTTTATGCTTTGTAGGTTACATATGGTCTCTGGTCCTTGTGATTCTTTCTTTCTTTCTTTCTTTCACATGACCCTTTCAAATGTAATTCTATCCCTAGTGTGTTGGGTACAAGAAAAAAAACTACAGGCCAGATTTGATCCATGTGCCATAGCTTATCAATTCCTGAATTTGTAAATTAAAAAGGTAATTTTTTTTTTTCGCTGGTTTATTGCATGGCAGTTTGAAATACAGATGTTCCTCACTTATGATGGGGTTATGTCCTGATAAACCCATTGGAATTGGTTATAAATTGACAATATATTTGATAAATCTAAACTATCAAACATCATAGCTTAGCCCAGCCTATCTTAAACATGTTCAGATACTTACATTAGTCTATACCTGGGCAAAATCATCTAACACAAGGCCTATTTCATAATATAGTGTTGAATATCTCATGTAATTTATTGAATATATATGTTATGTCAAAATTGTGACAGTTTCTCACTATTGTAAAGTCAAAAAAAAAGTCAAGCCGTAGTAAGTCAGAGAATGTCTATATATAATTTAGCTATAGATTTTAAAAGGTCACACAAAATTCATTCATTTGGTTGGCAAATAATGATTGTCAACTTGTGTGCACAAGGTATGAGTAATTTCTTTATTATGACAAAACAACAAACTAAGAAACTATTAGAATAAGTAAAAACAGCCAGGAATATTTACAACAGGAGGATAAAGGGGGAAGGTTGGAGTGGTGTAGAGATACCGATGTGGAGCCTGGGCTCAGATAGACTTGGGCTTGTAACTACACGGACCTCCGTTTATCCTCATGACCCTGTATGAGGCATTTAACGTTTTATAACCTCGGTGTCTTTAATTGACAATGCAGGTGATAATAAAAGCACCATTACAGGGTTGCTAGGAGGATTAACAATGGTTAAGAATATGAGGGGCGGATTCTTCATAGCAGCTTTGTATTGTTAACTTCCTTTTTCTTTCCTTTCTTCTTAACATGACTATACTGAGAAGTTCTTATGAGTATTGTTATAAATTATGTCAGAAAAACAATTATGTAGCCATCCAGAGATGAAGACAATGGGTGACAAGCTGTTTCTATAATGAGGATGCTCATTGAATTCAGGAACCATCTAGAAAATCTTGTTTGGGAGATCTCGGAGACATCTGGAAGTTTTTAATTTTAAAGCAACCCAGATGATTCCAATGCAGGTAGTACAAGGGCTACACTTTGAGAAATATTCTCCTATCATTAAACAGCAGAGACTGGTTGAAGTTCCAATATCTCAGAAATATAGTTTTCTACCAGATTACCTGAGACTTTATCAGCAGGAAAAGGGTGAAAACACCAAGACTAGGTTTAGGGAGTCTAACCTAGATATCTAACTGATCTCTCTGCCATGATGACCGGTTTTAACAGGCTTCAGAAGGAAACAAAGTCTAGCTTGATTCAGGCGTGGATTGACATCCTAGGGAGCTTGTTCAGGTGAAAGGCCCAGTAGACAAAGGTAGCACCAGCATAGCTCTGGTTTACAGCAGGGCCTTTGACAATTGTGGATTCAGGAAATTCAATTCAGGACTGAAGTCAGAAAAAGGGGGGTGAAAATAACTAGATAGGGTCCTGGAGTCTCAGCCATAGTCTAACTTTGCATGTAGGGGGTGAGACAATCACTTTTACTATTCACTAGTTGTATAATAACTTTTCAGGCCTTCATTTTTCAAATCTGTAAAATGGGATGATAATTCTTACTTTAGAGTGATGCTGTGAGAATGATATAAGGTGGTTAAAGCACCCAGCATGGCACCTGACAAACTGTTCTTAACATACAGGTGTAGTTATTATAATCATTACAAGGTAGAGTTCTGGTTCCAGCTGAACCCTAGACAGCTAATCAGGAGATCACACTCAAGCCAACCTGGCAAGGGCTGGGGGAAGTGTCAGCTTATGTGCTGTGTAGGTGGCCAGTTTTATAGCAGTGGGTTTGACTCTTAATGTCCCTAATAGGGATGTGAGGCTGTACAAGCCCTCACTGCCTTGGACAGAAGAAGCTGGGGGTCTAGGCAGGCTAAGGCTGGAGGTGGAAGATCTCATTTCCTGCAGCACTGAGGGCTTGGCAAGTGACTTACAGAACTGGACTTCACTTGGCAAGTGGCTTACAGAACTGGTGGTACCCTGCCCAATCTGGTACTGAGATTTCCTTTATATTCCAGCTAGAACCTTCCAATTTTGGGGATTCACTGTCAGAGACTGATCTTTTGGATTCGGGTGAGAGTTGAAAATCTGCATTTTAAGTCATCACTGTCTCCATTTTCCTCTTTCTCTTTGACCGTCCTTCCCTTTCTGGTTCACACAGCAAGAAACAGTGTCCTGGGAGGTAGGAGGATAAATTTATGGAGTGGGGTTCTCACCTTTTGGTATTTGTAGCACCCTTTGGAATGTTTGGAAGCACACTGTGAAGGATCATAAAAATCAGCCTGAAAACTGGCAAGCCAACAAAGACTCCAATATAATCTCACAACTGTATAACAATACCTCATACTGCCTTAAAAGCATCCCGTCACCCCATTAGTCTCTGGTTTGCCCCTCAGAATCATGCTTCTGTTGAGCTAAATTGTTACCGTTCTGACTATACTCTTGAGTAGATCCAGGGAACAAACTTCTCACATCCTTCTTTTGAGTCTGTTTGACATTTTGCTCTGCCTCTTCTTATTCTCAGCATGCTCCGTCCTCCTCTACTTGAGCCATGTGTCCTACACAGCTAAAAGTGTCAAATGACGAATGGACCATAACAGCATGTATCCTCTATTGTAGCAAAAGCTGATCTTACATAGCGACCAACAGTTGGGGGAATACTTGTGTGGCAGCTGTTTTCTGGGACACGGGGATGAGAGTCATTGACAGATGGGAAAAGGAGGGATTTACAGAGTCCCAAAGTGGGAGTTGAACTGGGCAGAGACAGATGGGACACCAGTTAGTGCTAGTGAAAGAGCAAAACATATTTCTGTGAATATGTCTTTCACAAAAGTCAGTGGTCGGGAGTAATTCGTAAACTAAGTTAAAGTCTTGGTTTCTCGTTTCACTGACATCTTAGAGTTCATGAAACTGGCCCAACTTCCCCATAGAACTAATGGTTGCAGTTTTTTGCATACAGATATGGACCTTTCTGGTATTGAAGCTTGAAACTTAACATTTGTCTTATCTGAGTTCCTTTCTCAAGAAACCAGTCTTCAGGCTTATAGTATCCATGAACTGAAACTCATGAGACTACCACATCCAGACACTGACAAGCCAGACCCCTCCTTTTTACCAACTTCTCTTTCTTACCCTTCCCTAATTCCTGTTTTCTACATTCCTGCCTCACTATACCAACCCCTGAGTTTGGTAGGACGGAAAGACAGATTTGAGAATGAATCTCCTTGGCAAGTATCATTCAAATAAAAAGCCTTCTTCTCTGTCAATACTGGTCTTGGTGATTGACTTTCTTTGCGGAGAGCCAAAGGACCTCAACTGAACCCCCGGAGTTTTGGTAACAGTAGGAGTAAGTGCCCCACGTATAGACTGACTCTATATCCATTTATTAACTGGATTGTCCACAGCAATGCTGGAGCTTTCCAGTCAGTGGGTCTGGATTCTGTAGTTAGAGTATGAATTGAAATGAGTCTTTAGAATTCACTCCTGTTCTTCCTCCAGGGGACCAGAATTTATTCCTGTAGTTCTCTGTCTTTTGTTTGCTGGTGAAAACGCAATCTGTTCATGTTAATTGGATCTGTCTGATTAAAACTGTTTTCTGCTATCATAGTGAATGTAAAATGACAACTATTATTTACAAGAACTTCAAACAAAAACATACTCTTTATAAATGAATGTAATGTTAGTGTTGTGTGAAAACAGCATAATTTTAAAACCAAAGACATGAATGTCTGTCAGCTCTTTTGCCATCTGCATGGTTTTGGAGGCATAAAGCAGTTTAATGCATTGCCTCAAATATGCTAACTATTCACAGACCTTTGAGCGAATCTCTAGTGTTTAAAGAGACCATGTCTCTTAATGTTGAGTTTTGCAGAATGAAGAACTGACAGATCAATTTTTCAGGTCCTATTGGCTAGTGCTATTCAAAGTTTGGTCTGAGGATTGTGCCAGTCTGCCAACTGTTTGTGTTACCCACAAGGAGGTAAGTACAGAAAAGGAAAGGACTTCAATAGCAATTTGCCATTGCTGCTGCCTCCAAGCAAAGATTAGTGGCTTTGTCTCTGAATGAAATATAGACCAGTTCTGGTGGTGAACTTGCATGATGAGTCACATGTGGTGCTAGCTGCAAATTACTCATGTCCAATAGGGAGTGGGTATTCATTTTTAAAAGTTAAAAATGAATAACTTGATCCTGCTGAAATTGCTTTAAACTCTCTCCTTCTGAGGTTTTTAAAGCAATCTTGTTGTGTGAGGGTAACATGAGAGCAGGCTTTGCTAGCTCTTGAAAAAAGGTAGTTCCCAGTTTACAAAACCCACGTGTGTCACTGTCATCTTAAACTTTATGTCTATTTGTTTTTTTCATTTACTTACTTATTTTAGTTATTCATTCAATGAGATGTTTACAATACTGGCAGAACACCTTAGAAAGACAGCAGAAAACAATTATCATGAGGGATAATTATTTTTTAAAAAATATGCCAGGTGTAAATCACAACCTGAAACTATTGTTTTTCAGAAGGAACATTATAGATGGTTTACTCTTCAACTAGAATTGGATATTAAAAATAGTGAATCATAACAAATAAATAAATAAACAAACTCTCTCCTTCCATTTCTGTCGACATGCCTCTGGAGGGTTAATTTATCTATTATGAATGTTGTTAAAACAAAACACAGAAGATATAATTCCCTGTGAATACAATCAATCTAATTTAGGTTAGCAAATGCATTTGTTGCATTAAAATTGTTAAATATGGATATACATGATATTTGCTCAAAATGTGCTCAAAAGTGCTTAATGTGGGAAATTACTAACTCAGAATTTTTAGTTTAATTGTGAGTATGAAATGACAAAAAGCTGTAATAAAGATTCTCTATTGTTTTATTGATTGTTGGCTGTATGCACATTTTAAATAAATAAGATGCACAGGTTTTGTTCTTTTTCTGTTCTCATTCTGATTATATTTATGGATAATTTGATATATATTTATTGATATGAATCTTGTACTTGAACCTAATAAGAAATTTGGACTTATATTTGTGTATGTTTTTATTTTATTTTTATTATATTTTATATAACTCTAAGTCTATAATGGATTGGAAATTAAAGAAAAAGTGGTTTTTAGCCACATGTAAGTAGAGTAATGCTATAGATGATAGTAGTATTGCTCTAAACAATGGAACATGTATATCTTAATCACCTTGGGAGTATCAATTAAGAGCCTCCAAAACGGAATTTCTGGGGATAGGCTTGACAGTCTGCATTTAAACAAGCTGCCCAGGGTATTCTGAATCGTACTTAAAGTTGAGAAAGACCTGAAGATAACGTAGGTATATATTATATGAAAAACATGATACTAAGCCAGGTGTGGTGGCTGAAGTCTTTAATCCCAGCATTTTGGGAGGCAGAGGCGAGAGAATTGCCTGAGCTTGGGGATTCAAGAACCAGCCTGAACAACATGGCAAGACCTCTTCTCTACAATAAATCAAAAAAATTAGCCGGGCATGGTGGCACATGCCTGTGGTACCTACTTGAAAGACTGAGGTGGAAGGATTGCCTGAGCCCAGCAGGTTGAGGCTGCCTTGGCCGTGAGCGTGTCACTGCACCAGCCTGGGTGACAGAGTGAGGCTCTGATTCAAAAAAAAGGAAAAAAAAGTACTTTCTATGTCTTTGGCTCCTTGGAGGACTGGTGTACAAAGGAAGACAGAATCATCTTGAAAGTATTCCATCTATCAATAACTCAAGAAACAACAGATCCTGGAGAGGATGCCATGAAAAGGGAACACTTCTACACTGTTGGTGGGAGTGTAAACTAGTACAGTCTCTGTGGAAAACAGTGTGGCAATTCCTAAAAGACCTAAAAGTCGACCTTCCATACGACCCTGCAATCCCCCTACTGGGAATATACCTGGAAGAACTCAAATCACTTTATAAAAAAGATACCTGCACATGTATGTTTATCGCAGCATTGTTCACAGTAGCAAGAATATGGAACCAACCGTGCTGCCCATCAAAAGAGGACTGGATAAAAAATGTGATACATATACATGATGGAATATTACGCAGTCATAAAGAAGAACAAAAATCATGAATTTCACAACAACCAGGATGGCCTTAGAGTCTATAATACTTTTTTTTCTGTCGCCCAGACTGGAGTGCAGTGGCCGCTCCCGGCCACCGCAGCCTCGGCCTGCTGGGCTCCGGCGATCCTTCCGCCTCAGGCTTCCTAGTAGCCGGAATTACAGGCATGCGCCACCACGCCCGGCTGATTTTTTAATTTATTGTAGAGATGAGGTCTCGCTGCCCAGGCGGGTCTCGAACCCGCGGGCTCAGGCAATTCACTCACCTCAGCCTCCCAAAGGTGCGGGGTTACAGGCTGAGCCACTGAGCCCGGCAGAGTATCACATGTTCTCACTCATAAGCAGACCTTGAACAATTATTGTAATACTATAAGAAAAGGATTGACCCACCTGGGCAACTTGGTGAGACCTCATCTCTACAATAAATCAAAAAATTACCCGGGCGTGGTAGCACGCGCCTGTAGTTCCAGCTACTCGGAAGGCTGAGGCGGAAGGATCGCTGGAGCCCAGCAGGTCGAGGCTGCGGTGACTGGGAGCAGCCACTGCACTACAGTCTGGGCGACAGAGTGAGACTCCAGCTCAAAAAAAAAAAAAAAAAAAAAAAAAGAAATTAAAAAAAAATAATAATAAATAAATAAAAGGATTGGCAGTAGCAGGAAACTGCCTGTGGCAGTTGGGGGAGGGCAGGATTGGCAGTGAGATTCTGCCTGGGGAGGGGGGTACACCTCATCAATCTGCATAATGAACATTTTGTACACCCAACCCTGAATTGTACCCCACATCTTTAAAATAAAAAAATTAAAAGTTAACAAAAAAAGGAAAATAAAAGCTGGCTCGGTGGCTCAGCCTGTAATCCCAGCGCTTTGGGAGGCCGAGGTGAGTGGATTGACTGAGCCTGAGGGTTTGAGATCTGCCTGGGCAACTTGGCAAGACCTCATTTCTACAATAAATCAAAAATTAGCTGGGCGTGGTAGCGTGCGCCTGTAGTTCCAGTTACTTGGAAGGCTGAGGCGGAAGGATCCCCGGAGCCTAGCAGGTGGAGGCTGTAGTGGCTGGGAGCAGCCACTGCACTCCAGTCTAGGTGACAGTGAGACTACAACTCAAAAAAAAAAAAAAAAGAAAAAAAAGAAAAAAGAAAAAAGAAATTACACCATCTATTCCCGACTGCTTTACTCAGAACTGAACTGATTATAAGATCATTTTTATTTTATTTATTTATTTTTAAAATCACTTTAGTTTTTATTTTTAAAGAGGTTACTGTTGGGAAAATTTGTCTTTTGTCAGTGGTATGAGTTGCACATATTTTCTACAATGTTTCATTTGTTTTTGACTTCACTTAAAGTGTTTTTTTAATTTTGGTTTTTTATCATACAGAAGTGTTAAATTTTAACCGTGAATACAACTCACGGTTAGGTACATAAGTGGTCATCATACAGGTAAATTTGGGTACTTTTTTTGTTAGTACATATTTTTTATTTTAAAATTGTAGGGTACAGTTAAGGGTTAGGTATACAAATATGCATTGTGCAGGTACCCTTTTTGATGAGGTGTGCCCCCCCGTCCCCAGACAGATATTTACTACAGTCAATCCCACCTCCCTTCCCCTCCCTGCCTCCCCCATAGTTTCCCGCCACTGTCAATCCTTTTTAAATACAAGATGAGAACAGAGTTCTAGACAGTGACAGCAGGACATTGTCACAAACCATATTCTTTCAGCTTTATTTTTGTGACTGTGGATAATACTAAGTGCCCATTATAATGGCAGGTTAGTTGCCAAGTTATAGATAAGAATACACACAGGCAATGCAATGTATTATTCATATAATTGTCTTATTTGCCTTGACAGTTTCAATGACTGAATAAAACCTTCATTGTGGCCCCCTTGTGACTTTTTTAAGGATACTGTTGGGGAATTAGAAAACATATCTGAAACGGAATTTGATTATATTCTCCTTTCAAACTGGGTTCTCCTCTCAATTTTCTCACTTTTACTTTGAAAAAATATTACTCCATCTTTGCGTCAGTGCAGTTGTCTCTTAGCTCAGTATTTTTTAGAACTTTATTTGGGGAGTGAATCTCAAAGTATGTGTAACCCGAGAGTGGCTTGATTTCCTTTGGCTGTTTTCTACTGGCAACCTTGAGACTATGGCATGCACTTCCTCGTATTCCCCAAACAGGTCTGGTTTTATAACATGATCATGAGAAGTGAATATTTTGCTTTAAATTTTGTGGGAGATGGGGAAGAGGATTATGCATATTGCACGAATGCAGTAGAAATTTAGCAAAATATACCTATTAGGCATCTTCATCCTAAAGTTTTTTTCTTCTGCAGCTTCTTTAATCTCCTCTTTCTATTAATGGAAGTAAGAGAAAAAAAAAAATCTGTTCTTACTGTCTTGATCAATCAGTCTGTACCATCTGCCTGTTCTCCAGTTAACAAAATAAAAGTCCAGTGTTGCTCAAACAAAGAGCATCTACTGTTTTTAAAACTTAAGTCTGTTGGAAGTCTTTGCAACTTAAGTCACTTATCAAAATATTCACTCAACAAAACCAGATTGCTTCCCAGAATAGGATTTATCTGTGAAAGAGAGTAGAACTCTCTTCCTATTGTTAAGTGTATAATAGAAAATGAAAAAGTTTTGGCTGAAGGGTTTGTACTAATTGTCACTCTCAGCAGCGATGTATATTTCTCCACAGCCTTGCCGACAGAGTGTGTTACCACACTTTTGGATTTTTGTCAATTTCATAGTTAAAAAATAGTACCTCAGGATTATTTTGATGTGCATTTCTCTTATTATGGGAGAGATTAAACATCTTTTCATATGTTTAAGAGTCATTTTATTTCTTCTTTGATGCACTAGCTCTTTACAACTACTGCTACATATTTTTGTATTGGCTCTTGTTTGTTGTCATATTGATTCCATCTCTTTGCTCCAACACACACTTTAATATAAACCTCATGAATGCAGAGTACCAGGTCTTATTTATTTTCTGGTATATCTCTGACATCTTGAACAGGGCCTGGTAGTTTGAGGGCACTTAATAAATACTTGTTGAATGAGTGAATTTATAAATGTATTATTTTTAGTGGCTATTTATATTTTAGGAAAATTTGTCTTTTGTCAGTGGTATGAGTTGCACATATTTTCTACAATGTTTCATTGTTTTTGACTTCACTTAAAGTGTTTTTTTTAATTTTGGTTTTTTATCATACAGAAGTGTTAAATTTTATATAGTCAAACTTTCCTGCCTTGTCTTTCATAGAGTCTAAATTTGGGATCAGAATTAGAAAGGACTTCCCAAATGTAAGGTTATAAAATTCACTTGTGTTTCCTTCTAGTACCTTTATGTGATATTACTCTTTTTGATATATTTGGAATTTTAAAACTTTTTTGGTATCATGTGACTTCATTTTTTTCCTTCAGAGGGCTATTTGTGTGCTCTCAAGCACAGACATGTGCTTTCGCCATGTCTCAGACATGGGTGGTTTCGCCAGCCAAAGGGACATTTGGCAATGTCCAGAGACATTTTTGGAAGGGATGGTATGGTTATTGGCATCTAATGGATAGAGTCCAGGATAGTCTCCTACAACAGAATTTTCTAACTCCCAAGTGTCAATTTCTTAATGCCAAGGATTGAGAAACTCTGCACTAAAGTAATTTATGTGGTCTACTTTCATCTTACTGAGTTGAGATGCTACATTTATCACACACCAGACTCTTAAAATAATTTGGATTCATTTTCTATTTTTAAATTATGCTTCACTGGTCTGTGTATATATTCATACATCAATAACACACAGTTTTTTTTGTTTTTTTTTTGAGTTGGAGTCTCACTCTGTCACCCAGACTGGAGTGCTGTGGCATGCTCCCAGCCACCACAGCCTTGACCTGCTGGGCTCCGGCAATCCTTCCACCTCAGCCTTCCAAGTAGCTGGAAATACAGGCGTGCGCTACCACGCCCGGCTAATTTTTTGATTTATTGTAGAGATGAGGTCTCGCCAAGTTGCCCAGGCGGGTCTCAAACGCACGGGCTCAGGCAGTCCACTCACCTCAGCCTCCCAAAGTGCGGGATTACAGGTTGAGCCTCCGAGCCCGGCTAACACACAGTTTAAATTACAGTGGTTTTATAATTTGTTTTAATATCTTTAATATCTAGTTTTCTTGTGCTTCTCTTCATCCTTTATAATTTTTTGGTTTTTTTTTTCTATAAAACTTAGAATCAGCATATCTACTTCTAAAACTACCTAATAATATTTTAATGGAAATTCCACTAAATTTAGAAATTAAATTAGAAAGATTTGACATCATTATGATGTTGGATCATTCTATTCAGAATCATGGTATGTCTTTCCATTTTTTCAAATCTTCTTTTGAGTTATAGTATTTGAAGATTCTCTTTTTATGGTCCTTGAATATTTTATTGCTTGTTAAGACTATCACTAGTTATTTTATGTTATTTCTCATCTAAATGGGGTCTTCCATTATATCCTTTGACTGTTGAGTGTTGATACACCTGAAAGTTATTGATTTCTATATTTAGGTTTATCCCTTGCTAACTTAGTGAAATTTCATTGTTTGTCATAGTTTTCGATCAATTTGTGGGGACCAGGGGGAATACTACAAGCACACAATCTATAAACAGTGAAAATGTTGCATTATTCTTTCCAGTTTAAATCCTGCAATATCTTTGTATTGTCTGGTCACACTGGGCAGTATTTGGAGTATAATTTTATATGCTAATGTAATAATGAATATCCTCATCTTATTCTGACTTGGTGTTTATCAGTGTGAGATTGGCATTTGGATTGAATGGAACATCTTTAATCATGTTAGAGTGGTATCCATCTAAACATTTGCATGGAATATTTTTGCCATTTATTTATTCATGTCAAGAATTGCTGTCAAATTTTGTCAAATGCCATTTCATTGTCTACAGAGAGAATTACATGATTTTTTTCTCTTTGCATATAAAAATATGGTGGGTTATAGTAATAGATTTTCTAATATCGAACCGTCCTTGAACATGTCAGTCTATATTACTGCCTAGTCAGTCTATATTGCTCTTCATGCTGCTGGCCTCTCTTTCCTAGTATTTTTAAAAGGATTTTTACATTGATATATATAAGTAAAAGTCATTTAATTTTTTCTATTTTGGGCTATTTTTATGATCTTAATCAAGTGTTGATACCATATTATGATAATTTAAAAAAACTAAGCATTTTCTTTCTTTCTTTTTTGTTTTTCTCTTTTCCATATTCTGAAACAGAATTTCCCTGTGAAGTAGTCTGGACTTAGGGATTTTTTGAGAGTTAGTAAGTTGATAGTATTTTATATGAAAACAGTCTGTTTTGAATTGCCTCTCTCCTGGCATTAACTTTGGTAAATTATTCTCTCTTAGGAAAATATACAGTTCATTCAACTTTTCATAGAGTTAAACAATGAAGTCTAGTATTAGCCCTTACGTTTTCTCTTTTTCTTTGTTTATTTGCCCTTTACTTTTAGTAATGTAGTTATTCATTTATTTTTTATTTAAAAATTATTGTATTTAGTTTAAAAATTATCTTTCAAAATTGTGCTTTTTATAAAGTGACTCCCAAAACGAATACAGTTATGAAGATGATTGTAAACTGTCCATAAACCTAGGTTTTACTGAATTACAGAATAGGAACAATATTTAATAAAACCAACATATACACAGCTTTATAGAGTTCACAGGCAAACCAGACAAATTAAAAGTAAATATGTATATTAATTAAATAATTAAAAAATATGATAAATGCTATAATGGCACAATAGGTGTAGAACAAAAGAAGTACAAAGCAGTAATGGGGGACTTACTGGGAAAGGGTAGAAGATTCCTATGAGGACAGCCTCAGCAGTGTCATTTGTAATTCAGCTTTGCTGATATTACTTATCTGTTGTACTTTCTTTGACCTTATTTGTATCTGCTGGAGTCAAACCTGTAATACAGTTTTTAAAAAAAGTTTATGAAATTATTATTATTTTTAGATAAAAAGATCCATTCTCTATCTTCAGAGTACCAAGTTCAATATGCGTTAGTAACGCCTATCCTGTTAACTCTCTCAGTCAGGTCTTCTATGGCCTCATTTGCCTTTGGCCCAGCAGATAGAGTTAACAGGATAGGCCTTACTAATGCATATTGGGGTTTGTATAATAATATGCAGGCCAGAGCAGGGCCTTCTAAAGCCTATGGCCTAGAGGAGATGTCGTTTTTGCTTGGGTCTAGGAGTACTGTCATATACACAACAGAAGGATAATTAAACTCTGACAATATCAAGTATAGATGAGAAGGTAGGGCTTTTAGAACTCCAAACACTACTGGAAGTAAATTGGTGAGTAAATGGATATAAATAATTTTGATAATTGATTGATAGCATCTAGTAAAGTCTGTGATAGAAATTCTGTTCTAGGTATACACCCATTAGAACTCTGGATGTACCCATGTACTAAAAATTAGTAAAGAATGTTTATAACACATTTTTTATACTAGCTCTAAGTTGCAAATAAACCAAAAGTCAATCAACATCAGAATGATACATTGTGGTATATTAATTCATTCAGTGGCATACCATACAGAAATGAAGATTAATGGCCTACATGTGACAATACGGATAAATCTCACAGACAATGTTAAGCTAAAGAAGTTAGACCTGAAAGAGTACGTTCTGCATGATTTCATTTATATAAAACTCGAACAGAGGCAAACCAAAGTCTGAGAACAGAAGTCAGGATATTGGTTTCTTTTGAGGAGGAAAGAGGGGTTGCTGATTGTGGGGACATACTGTCATGCTGGTAATGTATTTCTGAATCTGGGTGGTTGATAAATGGGTGAGTCATCAACCTTTATATGTGCGATAAGCATGTATATGTATAATTTAGAACTCTATACATGTGGTATAGTTGAATAAAAAGATTTTAAAAAAATCATAGGCTCCCATATCTGTTGGGTTTTCCCTTTCCGGAACTGATGAGCCTTCTTTGGCAAGTCTTCGGACATTTATTTTCTTGTGTTTTCTTACTTAAGGAACCAAGGAAGTGGAGGGGTCCGTGTCTGCCTTCTAAGGTGGCTGAGTATGTATTCTGCATCCTCATACAAATGATCTACCACATCTCTCCTCCTGGTAGGTCTGAGAGGACCTTGTAACCGAGGCTGAGAGGTCCAGGCCTTGATTGAGTGGCCTCATTGAAAATTAATTGGACCTGCTGAGCAGCTATAAATCTTTTGTTCCAGAAAGAGAAACAAAGTCCAAATGGGAGTGGCAGAATCAGGTCTAGAGGGTGAACACTAATCTGGATATAAGAAATGAAGCCAGTAAGGAGCCAGATCATGTGGAACTGGGGTCAATGAGAGGAGAAGCCTGAAGGTGAGGATTGGGGCACTCAGTGCTGCCTTCCTGTAGATGCACAGACCATTCATGGTGTAGGCTTGGGGCAGGAGAGAGGATAAGCAACCAATGTAGGACCATTCATGTGGTAGACTTGGGGTGGGAGCAGGAGACTAGCAACCAATCTAGGGACAGCTTCTGTATTTAAATCCTGCAAACAGTCTTGGAATGATATGGGTTCCAAGTTCAGGCTTCAAAATGGTTAAAAACAAGTGTATACACATGGCAGCATGCACAATATCCATTGACTGGAACACCTGGAGGTTAGCTGTCTTCTTTAGGAAATTAAAAAAAAGGTTTTCTGGCAAGGTGCTTATACCAACTGCTACCCATGGTGCAGTTAGAGCTTAAAATAGCTCACAGGGAGGAGGGAGAATTGTATTGAACTTTGTTTGTCTTTGAGTTTTATTAGGGCCACAGTAAAACACAAGAGAGAATGTTTTGCAAAAATCAGGATGTCATAAAGCATTTTTATTCCACAACAGTTCAGTTGGTGTTAAAATGTCAATTAATTCAGCAGATGGTTAGCTATTCTTCTAAGTTCAATTATGTAATTTCAGAATTAAAAAGACTGACAAATCCAGTGTATATCTATTCCATCTCTTCATTTAGACAATGCCTTTAAGTCAGTTTTACAAATATTTATCTGTGCTTCCTCCTCCACCCTGCCCCCTATGCTTGGTAGTGAAATACCCATGGGCTTGGGGTACAGGCATGACTTCACATAGTGCCTCTTAGTCTGTCTGCATTAGCTTAACTTTTTTAACTGATGGATGATGTATGTTTTTAAATGGTGATGCATATGAAAGAGGTGAAAACAGGAAACTTATCCAAAGTCACTCAGATAGGTCTTAGCGGAGCTAGAACAGGCATTCAGGCATTCTTGTTATTGTAGCCAGTGAGGGCCTATTCACTGAAAAGGTTTGACACGGAGTCTTACACAGATGCACCTGTACACTGCTTAAACCATCAACTCACAGAAAACCATTTAACAGTCACTAGGTAAGTCAGATCTGAACAGGACACATGCACAGATGCCAGTGTGTCTTATTTATTGGTGTTTAGACCTAATCTGGAGATAGCAAGAAAGTAATAGAGGCTCTTATCTCTGACAGAGGCAGGGAAGGGCAGGCCAACAAATTATGAGAGAGAAAGAGAAAACAACAAGGGCCACTGGCCTCATCCGGTTGTCTTTTTATTTTTTCTTGACAAATGTGATTTATGAATCCCAGCTCTTTTGTCCCATTATAGAATGGGGCTATCGGCTTCGTGCCCTGACACCATAATTTTGTTCTAAGCCATTCTGTCTACTCTTATGTATTTCCTGGCCACATTTGTACACCCACTTGTCAGTTTCATAAATCATTATAGATAAGCAAATCCTTCTCTTAACCTTCTGGAAAGATAACATGACCAATGTTTTCTGAACATATTCTTGCCAGGCTTGCTTTGGGGAGATAAATGCGGCCTGTCTTGATGGTGCATCACTTCATAATAGTGTGATTTTTATGAAGGGGGAGTGGGGTTTGTTCATTGTGGCTTACCCAGAGACTTTTCAAATGTCCTTTTTTTTTTTAAAGAACCCTAGTGAGTTACAGGAAGACATTTAAGTAAGGATTTTTGACAGAGACCTTGCAGCTAGAGTTTTTGTAACTCTTTTTTATATACCAGAGTGGAGGTAGAATGTGAAAATTTTAATACAGTCACTTGAGGTATCTATATATCTTTTTTGAGGGATGTGAACCCTAATTATATATATTTTTTCTGTGTGTTAACCCAGACTCCACCAAAAAAATCTCAGCCAAGTGACTTCCTTTCAGCTTCCAAAGACACATATATGCAGTCTGCCTTTAGAATGAAGAAAATTTAGCTAAGATGCAGAGAAGAAATGGAACGTATGTGGCCCATGGCAAGAGCCTTTTACTAGAACATAACCATAATATTGCACATCTAAAGAAAGGACATATCACTAGGAAATCACATCCAGCATGAACTTCAGAGAAGACAAGTGTGACAGTTGGGACACAGGCTGTGGAGTCAAGCAGGAGTGGGTTTCATCCTGATTTGACAATGAACTGAACTTGCACAAGTGCCCAACTTGAGTTCACCTGTTTGGCTCCCTTGTAAAATGAGGACAATGTGTATCTCAGAGTGTTGTAAGAATGAAAAGAGACAATATCCTGGCTCTCAATGGAGGACAGGCATGAAAAAACTGAAATTATCATTCCTACTCTGAGTTTATAGCACAAGACTATCCTTGTTTTCTGCACAGGAATCTCTTTTATAATTTTATTTATTGCCCCTTCATCTCCCATTCTCAATCCTGTTTCCTGTTCCCAACAGGCACTCACTCTTGTGTGTTTTTCCAGAGGCTCATCCAGCTTCTTGCATAAATTCTGATAAGCAAGGGAGAGTTAAAGGGGCCTGTATCATGGTCTTCAAGTCATGTGACCTATGCTCTGTGCTCATGAGCTGGAGAGCTGAGCACCGGCTCCCAGGGCTGTCTTTCTAATTTAGTCCAATCCATAGAGTCTATGGAATGTTCAGGTGATATACTTCAGTGTAGAATGAGACTGGTGCTTTATTTTTTTCAGGATATGCATATATATATTATACAATATATATGTAAATGTATATATATATATATAAACACACAAACATAACTCCACATACACAAAAACTCCATGATATCCCCTGAAAAGGAAAAATAAGAGCATTGTGTGTGTGTGTGTGTGTGTGTGTGTGTGTGTGTGTGTAAATATGGTATATGTGTGTATATGTATATCTTTTTCTTATTTTAAATTTTTTGTTTTAAATATGTTGAGGGATGTGAACCCTAATTATATATATTTTTTCTGTGTGTTAACCCAGAACACAGGTTCCCGTTATTGCCAATCTCCCCCCCATTTCCCCCCTCCGTTGGCAGTTTCCCACTACTGCAAATCCCTTTCTTTTAGTATTATGATAGTTTTTCAAGGTCTGCTTATGAGTGAGAACATGTGATACTCAGTTCTTTGTTTCTGCAATAGATCACTCAGTATTATAGACTTTGAGTCCATCCAAGTTGCTGCAAAGTTCGTAATTTTGCCCTTATTTATGGTTGTGTAATATTCCATTGTGTATATGTACCACATTTAAAAAAATCCAGCCCTCTTTCAATGGGCAGCATGGTTGGTTCCATGGTTTTGCTATTGTGAATAATGCTGCAATAAACATGTGTGTGCAGGTATCTTTTTCATAGAGTGATCTGAGTTCCTCTGTGTATATTCCCAGTAGGGGGATTGCAGTGTTATATGGGAGGTTGATTTTTAGATCTTTTAGGAATTGCCACACTGTTTTCCACAGAGGTTGTATTAGTTTGCACTAGTGCTAGTGTAAATATGGTATATTGTGTATATGTGTCTTTTGTGTATTATATATGCATGTGTACATATTCTGTGTATATACATACACAGAATATATACATATATACACGCACATATATGTGTATATACATACACGCACATATATACACGCACATATATACATATAAACACGCACATATATGTGTATATACATACACAGAATATATACATATATACACGCACATATACTATATTTACATACATACACATGCACTTTTCTTCTTTTCCTTTTCAGTGGATATCATGGATTTTTTGGTAAGCATTCTCTTAAACATTCCAGGTAGATCTGCAATTTTTTCATAGTGCTCACTGTTTTTCTTTTTGCTGCTAGAATAAAGGAAGCCCTTTCTGCATCTGATCTTTACCACTTGTTAAGGATGGGAATTGATGCCCTCAATCCTGTTCTAAGTCCATATAGCTTTTGCCTGAATTTCCCTTTGGAGGCAAATGTGATCAGTCTAGCCTAGTTGACTCTGGGTTCCTTGGTGGGGAAAACCTGGAATCTTTTTAAAAATTGTTTTTATTTTTTAGATCTTCACTCTCTTTTTTTCTGTTTTAAACAAATGGAGTTCATGACACTCTTTAGTCCTTATAAGATATTGCTGTTAGAGCATACATCGCTTCCCTTTTGAGGGATCTTGTCTCTGCAGACTGTCAGTATCACCTCTCTTCCTCTAGGATTGTTTTCTTGGAGTTGCAGGATGTTATTAGGTAAGAAAGAAAGATCCTGAATGAGGTGGGAGTTATGGATATGGGTGGTTGCAGCACCCTGATTGCCACAAAACCAGTAGGCTTCCAAATAACAGAAGTTTTGCTTTGTAAACTTTGAGGCTATTAACAAAGTTTCCTAATTTTGTGTAATTTTAATGACAGATTACACCCTTTAAATGGACTTTTCACACCTTTAATTCTGTTTAATGATGTTTATATTACCAACATATTTTCCCCTATTGTTATTATTATTATTTTGTCTATAGCTTAACTTTTAACCTCTTTGAGCCATTTTATTTTAGCTGTCCTTATATTTAGGATACAGTTGGATTTAGTTTTTAACCCAATCTGAGAATTTTTCCCTTTTGATAGGAGAATTTAACTCATGCCATTTTTGTTCTCATTGAAGTATTTAGTCTTTTGATAACTTTCTTATCTGCTTAGTTGTTTACATACTCTCTTTTCATTGAATTTTCTTCATCACTTGTTAATTATATGTCATGCTTTCTGTTTTGCTTTGTTGTTCAACTTTTCTGAGACATATTAATCTCTATTTTTTCAATTTTTCAATTTAAGATCCATTCAATGGTTATAGGTCTTTCCTGTGTTGTTCTTGGAATTGAGATTGCTCACATTTTCTTCCTGCACCATACTATTTCCTGCTCTTTGATACTCCAATCTGGGACTATTAATAAAACTTATTACTGTTGAATCATGCTTCTTACATTACATGTCTGTAGTTTTGATCCTGCTGTTTATAAACATTAAAACAGAATTCAATTCTGACTTTATGTTTTTAGTTCCCATTTTCTCACGTGAGACAGTGACTTCTTCATTGTCTCCTGTGAGCTTTTAATTTTATCCTGTTCATTTTCTAGTTGATTTTACATTTCAAAAATAGAGTTGATACATTCTCATATTTTCATGAAAGCACAAATCAGACTGATCATAAAAAGATCTTTTGTATCTTATGTCAACTTCTTTCAGATGCTTGCTATACTCTGAATCCTGTAGGTAATGGGGGAAAGATGAATGAATGAAAGATGGCTCCTGGGTGGTTTGGTGGGAGCAATATGGTGGACTCTTATGACTTTTGAATATTCCATTTTGGACATGCTAAATTTGAGACATCGCTTAGATAATCCTCTGGTGATATAAGTTTAAGACTCGGAGAGAGTTCAAAGCTAGATATGTAAGTGCAGTTGTCACCTATATATGGGTCCTATTTAACACAACAGGATTTGAGTTAATCAAGGGAGGATATCAAGACAGAGGAGAAGATCCAGTACTGAGGTATGCCAACATTTAGATTCTGGGCAGAAGAGGAAAAGTGCACAAAAGAAGGGCCAATTATGTAGGAGAAAAACTAGGAGATGATGTATTACAGAATTCAAGAAAGAATTCAGTGTTAGGTTTCTGTTAGAGGCTACTTTTATTTATTTATATGTAGTATTAAGTCAGCCATTTAGACACACTAGATTTGCTAAATAAGTAGAATTCACCCAGTCAAATATAAACTTATCAAGAGCTGGATGAAATAAAGGGAACAACCATCAACTAACATTTGTAATATCAGGAAAAAAGTTAACCTGTTCAGTCTCTAGCATCTGTCACTCACCCTGTGAAAATAAGTAGCATAGTGCTGTTAGAGTGAAGGGTAGTTGAGATAGGAGTCTAAAAGACTTTATAGTATGCCCAAATATCTTCTGGTTCTGGAATATTGTATTGCTCACTCCTTTTAGCTAGATTAAACAGAAAAGGAAGTTATTGAATACGCAGAGAATCAGGCTTAGGGGCTACACAGTCAGGAAGAAAACCAAAATGATATTTTCTAGTACTCCTTGCAGGCACATTCCTGGGATGGTGGACACATGCCCCACAGTTATCACTAAGGACTGTGATTTGAGACATGGGTTGCTAAGTCCTCTGGCAATCCAGATTCTGAAAGCTTGCTATTCTCACCTAAACTCCCTCTTCCTTTCCAATAAGATAGATCAGTGCTGCATCCTTCTTCTTATTGTTTTTTTTTAATCAAACTCTGTATGGGTGTGTCTGGTTCCTTCCTTGTTCTTGGATTACAAGAGAGTTCCGAGAAACAAGTTGTCTGGTTTCTCTCTTGGGTATAGGAAGGGTGTTCAAGAGATACTGGAAAGCCATATGACAAATGTAGAAAGTAGAGTGAACCCCAATAAGGGCACCTAAAGCTTTAGTCATGGTAAAACTAAAAATTGCCTAAGAAAATAAGTCCTGATTCAGTTCTGTAATAATTTTGTGTTGTTTTTCCTCATAGATTTTGAAACTAGCTTCTTATTAATTTTTAAAGTTTAATAAAAATTATTTTATTTTATTTTTTTAATTTTAGAGTTAGAGTCTCACTCTGTTGCCCAAGTTGGATTGTAGTGAGTGATAATAGCTCACTGTAACCTTGAACTCTTGGGCTCAATCTATCTTGTCTTTGCCTTCTGAGTAGCTAGGAGGACTCTGGGCATGTGCCACCATGCCTGACTTTTTTCTTTTTTTTCTTTAAAGAGATGGAATCTTGCTATGTTGTGTCTAGGCTGCTCTGGAACTCCTGGCCTCAAGTGATCCTCTTGCCTCAGCCACCCAAAGTGCTGTGATTATAGACATCAAAGTTTGCTTTTTAAAAGAACATTAGAATAACTAATAAATAAGCATGAGTCTTGTTTTTTCTAACTTGCCTTATCTGTAATTTCTTCTTTTTATTTAATTTTTTCTAATGACATTGTCTGGAATGGACTCTGAGATGTTGATGTGAATGAAAGAGGTTTCTGGGAGTTCTTTTGGAAGCAATACCCATAAAGAAGAGAGGGAATTAGCATTGGACAGAGGAAAAAGGAACTTCTATGCATTTGTAACAGGATCCCATAGGAGCACTGTGAAATGGGATAGAAGTTGCAAAGGAGGCAAGGGAACCAAACACAGTACCCCCACACCAAGTGGCCATTGGAGAAAGCACAACTTTGGGAGTGGTTCTTCCCTTTGGTTGAGGGCAATTCCTCTCAAAGGATAGAACTGAATTGTCAGCAGCTAATATTCCTAGCAGGCGGTGGGGAGGGGGTGGCCTGAGTTCTAAAAGAGAGATCTGAGCAGCACACCACAGACTCCTCTACAGCCTAGTAGAATAAAGCTGCTTATGTAGGTTATCTAAGAAATTTTATTATGCATAATTGGAGGTAATCCAACAAGATGAAGAAGGAATGTCAAACTTCTTATTTAATCAGAACTGAAACAAGGGAGGATGTCTCTGCAATGGAACAATCAGCAAGTTTCCTTGTCTTATTTTTCTTGCTTGCTCTCACACCAATAAGAATTGAGTTGGTTAATGTGGTACCTAAATTTCAGTGCCAGCCAACAATTTTATATGTTACTTTCTTTTTCCTTCTTACTACTCTGTATTCAGTAGGTGTTAAATTAATATCCTGTACTGACTAGTGGATGGTATGATACTTAGATAGACTCAAGACTCCTTTTTATTTATTTATTTATTTTTTATTTTTGAGTTGGAGTCTCACTCTGTCGCCCAGACTGGAGTGCAGTGGCCGCTCCCGGCCACCGCAGCCTCGACCCGCTGGGCTCCGGCGATCCTTCCGCCTCAGCCTTCCAAGTAGCCGAAATTACAGGCATGCGCTACCACGCCCGGCTGATTTTTTGATTTATTGTAGAGATGAGGTCTCGCTGCCCAGGCGGGTCTCGAACCCGCGGGCTCAGGCAATCCACTCACCTCAGCTTCCCAAAGGCGTGGGATTACAGGCTGAGCCACCGAGCCCGGCTAGGATTCCTTTTTTGACTATTTTATTATAGACTTGAGATCATGTGATCTTCAATTATGTCACTTCCTTATTCTATCAATAACATTATCATTAGCTCAAAATAATTCCTGATCATTGTCATATGGCTGAAAAGTCTTAAAAAAATTTTTTTTTGTCTGTGTGTTGGAGTCTCACTGTCACCCGGCCACTGCAGCCTCGACCTGCTGGGCTCCGGTGATCCTTCCGCCTCAGCCTTCCAAGTAGCTGGAACTACAGGTGCGTGCTACCACGCCTGGCTAATTTTTCATTTATTGTAGAAATGAGGTCTCGCCAAGTTGCTCAGGCGGGTCTCGAACCCACGGGCTCAGGCAATCCACAATCCACTCACCTCAGCCTCCCAAAGTACGGGATTACAGGCTGAGCCACCGAGCCCGGCTAAGTTTTAAAATTTTAAACTTGAGACTGAGAAGTTAACTTTTACCTGGACCAGAATGTTTTATGTTTTTGGAAGTCTCTGTTGTTAGTCACAACAAATGATTCATTTCAAAAATTTATTTTTATGCTCAATACTTTTGAAACCCTTTCTTTTAGCAGTTCAACTATAAAACAAACCCTGAAATTAGCATTCTATTAAAAGCACCAGTTAGAGGTATTTATCTTATTTCTTGTCTCCAATTAGCAGCTATTCTTTTAGAGTGGTATAATTTTGGAGAGGAAAAATATCAAACATTTACTGAGCACCTATTTTGTGGTAGACACAATTAACTTAGTTCTTGTAAGGAGCCTGTTTTGTGATCTCCTTGCAGAATCAGAATAAATCTCTACCTGGAATTTGGTTTAAATGTTGAGGCTGATGACACTGTACACCAAGATAATTTGAAAGTTTATTATTATTAATAATTATTATTTTTGAGTTGGAGTCTTACTCTGTTGCCTAGGCTGGAGTGCAGTAGCATACTCACGGCCACCCCAGCGTCAACCTGCTGGGCTCCGGCGATCCTTTTGCCTCAGCCTTCCAAGTAACTGGAACTACAGGCGTACCCTACCACACCTGGCTAATTTTTTGATTTATTGTAGAGACAAGGTCTCGCCATATTGCCCAGGCTGGTCTCGAACTCTCCGGACTCAGGCAATCCTCTCACCTTGCTTCCCAAAGTGCTGGGATTACAGACTTGAGCCACTGTGCCTGGCCAGAAAGTTTATTTTTTAAACAAGGGACACCTGGGGGATGGGGAAGCTAGATGGGCACAAGCAAGTCTGGGCTGGCTTGGGCAAAGCTGGAGTAGAATGGGACATTGCAGCAGTTAAGGGGAGAACATTTTGTGCCAGTGCTGTAGGAGGAAGTTGCCTGTGCTTTCTTATCAGGCTGTCAATATGTGGAGCCAAAGGGAAGGGGAGGGTGAGGCTTAACAAGAAGGAAGTGGTCAAACTTCAAAAATGGAGCCACACTATTACAGAGCTTGAAATGTAGTTGGTATGAGTTCCATGTTTTAAATAAGATTGCTTGAGGGTCCCGTAAGTAGTGAATACTGGAGCAAGAAACTCAGATTCAAACTCTGTTATTTCTAGACTCCGTGATATATAAATATCTATTATGCACTATAAGCGTTGTCTGCTTGACAGGATGAGTGATAGATAAAACCACCACTTCCAAAATGTGTGAGCATTTCTTGAACTACAAATAAGT
Organism: Cephalopachus bancanus; assembly: GCA_027257055.1. Taxonomy (NCBI): domain Eukaryota; kingdom Metazoa; phylum Chordata; class Mammalia; order Primates; family Tarsiidae; genus Cephalopachus; species Cephalopachus bancanus. The sequence goes on along the minus strand of JAPVLO010000021.1, from coordinate 3,907,004 downwards.
ACTTAATTATACTTATAAATACATAAGGGAGCTCCTTGATTAAATATGATTGAAAAATGCTGGGTTAAACCAATTAAACTGGCTTTTCTTTTATTCTATTCTAACCAGCATATATGCATTGTGAATCTTAGAGAGAAGTATACAAAATTTGTCAATTTATTTGCTCACAGAACACCCTTATCTCTAGCAACACACTTTTAGGAGTTGTTGGATTACACTCATTCCACTTGCAATAGCAATTCTATTTGCTTCTATCTACAAAGGGATACCCCCCAAAAAACAGAATTATTTTTTGGAGGGCAGGCCCCTTGTAGTACAGGCTTACCCTGCTAAGTAAGTGCTTTAGGAACCCATGGCATCAGTGTACCAGCTAGTGTTGTTGTGAGAGGCTGTGTTCGGCTTCAGTGAATTTTTTTGGAGATTCTTCCAATGCATTTGCCCATTTCATGATGGGTGATTTATAAATGTACCTACCCACACTGCCACTTAGTGTTCAGCAGTTTTGGACCAAAAACATGCCCTATCCTCCTTATTCACTTTATCATGCTCTCTGGGTGGCTTTTTCTTGTTTTCCCAGATGAAGAAGTTCCTCAGAAGGAAACATTTTGCCAATGTGGAAGAGGTGAAACAAAAACAGCAGAGGCACCAAAAGGCATCAAAATCGATGAGTTCAAAAGCTGTTTTGAGCAGTGGAAAAAAGCATATCACTAGGTATATTTCATCAAACAAAGAGTACTTTGAGGGTGACTGAAGTTTAAACATGTAAAAGTAAATACACAATTTTTACTAAATCAATTTTGGGTTTGTTTTTAGGTGACTCCCTCGTACAATGGAATTAAGATCCTTCCATAAACATGATCTTGATGCCTAGATAATCCTCCTCCTATTTTATTATTTTAAAAATGATTTTTTTGGAAAAATAATTCATTTTTATTAGAAGACTTGCACAAATGAAAGGGTAATCAAAAGGATCTGCAACCTTTGATACATATTCTTTCTGAACTTTAAAAATGCATGTCTTTATATTACCAAAGTATAGAATTATATTTTGATTTATTTTATGCCCTGTTGTTTTTTTTCTTAAACTAAATAATATGTGATGGAAAGATTTTCATTAAAAAATAGATACATTTTAATTTATTTAATCTACTACTTATTCTTGGACATTTAACTTTGTCTATAGTGTCATTATTAAAATCTTACCATTATTTAAACAGTGCTGTGTTAATAGCATTTGTTATGGTTTGGATTGTTGTCCCCTCCAAATCTCATGTTGAAATATGATCCCCAATGTGATCCTAGTGGGAGATGATTGTTTCATGAGGGCAGATCCCTCATGAATGACTTCTCACTGTAATGAGTTTTCACTTTATTAGTTCACATGGGAACTGGTTGTTTAAAAGAGTCTGGCATCTCCCCTCTCTCTCTTGTGTCCCCTCTTGCCGTGTGACACGCCTGCTTCCCTTTCCTCTTCTCCTTCCAGATCTCACACAAGTCAACAGGGATTGATCCAACAAAAGAGCTCCTGGTCAGTCCTCTGTCATGGTTTTTCTAGCCCCTAACCCAACAATTCGCAGGTTTCTGGAAGGTAAGTTTCAGGTGGATGTCCTACCATTTCCTGGTAAAAGGCAAAAGATGATGTGTTTGTGAATATCTTTCTTCATTGGGGCAGAAATTTTCTTTCTCATCACAACTGAAAAAACAGAGTTGGGGTGTGGAGTGCAAGACCATTTTACCCTTAAAGTCCAGAACACTCTTGCATTTGTTCTATATTCTCTTCCTATGACATATCAGAGTAGGGGTGGCTGGGAGGTCCTAGCAATTTTAACTGTGATCAGACTTGCTACACTGAAAACAAATGGAGTGCTGGTCCTGGGCTGGTTCTAAAAAGATCCTATTTGGATTGAAAAAGACTTTTGTTCACACTCCTGGTGTGACTTGTCAGAATGCTGATGATCTGATCTCCCACCAGTGGCCCAGATCTGCCTGGTGATCCTCTTCACAACTCCATTGTCTGATCAACTTTGCTGAAATCCTTGTATTCTTCCTTTAGATTTAACCTCACAATAGGAAGGGATTTGGATAGGTCCTTCAGTCTTTGGCCAAGACCTTGTCTGAACTTGGCATTAAACCACTTTAACATTAACTTGTTCTGCCCGGATTTGACTCTTCAAGGTGCTGTCCACAAGCCACCGTATGGCTATGGTAAGAACCTCCCATCTTAACAGAGGGCCTCTTGCCTTTCTTTACTTATAGTCATCCTGGGCCCCTCCGTTCTGACTTGGGAACGCTTTCCTGTGCATGAACGTTTAGTGATAGAAACAGAGCAACTTTAACCAGTGGCTCCAGTATGCTTGGATTCTCCTTGTCGTGTTTGCTTTTGTGTTCACGCTTTTCTCCCACAGCAGATTGTGTCAGACACCCATTTAAGTCAATAATTGGTGGCTAGGGGAGCTAACAGTTACGCATATAGCAACACCCATGGGAACCATATATAAGGGGGAGGGAGAAGGGAAAGTTCCATGAAGATGGGGGATGGTTTGGAAGATCGTTTATTATATTGGTCATTACAGGGAGATACTTATAGGTTGGCAGGAGAGCAGGTACTAGATATAAGTCAACTCTTGCTGCAGTAACAAGTCAATTCTTAATCGAACAAAACCAAATATTTATTTATTTCTGACATTAAATGAAGACTGCCAGTTGGCTGTGATTCTGGAGGGTTTTCCTGATCTCTGGACATCTTCTCATTCCAGAACTCAGCCTTAAGGAGTAGTCTCTATTTTTCATACTGTTCTCATAGAAGAAGGCAAGGATGCAAAAGGCTAAACTGACTGAGTGAGCACATTTAAAGTTTCTGCTCACAAGTAGCAAATATCATGCTAGTCCATATTCTACTGTCCCACTTCAGTCATGTGGCCAACATGTCAGTGGGGTAGAGCAGTATATCCTGACAACTGGGAAGTACTCAAAGTCACATGGCAAAAGTTGTTGGTGTGTGATCCTCATTACTCATTATAGGGGAGGGAGCAGGAGGTGTGAGTTGATGGCAGTGAGGGCAAGGCAACACATGGAATCTCCTCTTTCGAAGAAGTTGACATTTAAGAAAATGGAGGTCTTGGCGAGACCACATCTCTACAATAAATCAAAATGAGCCAGGCATGGTAGTGCACGCCTGTAGTTCGCGCAACTTGGAAGGCTGAGAGACTCCAACTCAAAAAAAAAAGAAAAAAAAAAAAGAAAATGGAGGTCTGGTAAATTGTGAGGGTGGCAGCTCAAGTTTTTTTTTTTTTAATGGAAGATACGTTTCTGTACAGAATCCTAAGAGAAACCATAATAATAAGATAATGTAATGCTTTTATCCTACATTCATTGAGAGATTACTCTGTGTGGCCACTTGACATTTGTCATCAGTTTTCAACAGTTTTGTGAGGATAGGTACTATCATTATTTTTATTTTACCAATAAGGACAGTGAAGTTGATATTATATAACTTGCTTAGTCACAGAGTGAGTGGTAGAGTTGGTATTTTAGCCTAGTTGATGGACTATACAATTTTAGATTGCTTTTCATTTACTAGATAAAGATGGTAGAAATACCAATTTCTCTCCCTTTCCTGTACCTTTACAAAATCCAGTAGGCACGTGGGTGGTACCTTGCGTGTTCTGGAGCAAATGGCAGGTGTTTGAGGTCGTTGAGAGGCACAGGATGAGAACAGCCTATTCACATGGATATTTTCCCTTCTACCTGTGCTTCAGGTATGCTACAAGCATTGGACAGCCACAATGAATACTCTGAGCCTTTGGTAAGATTTTCTGCCTCTCAGCTAGATGTGGCCAAAGCAACCAGAATGCTTGGCGATTATGTCCAGATGTTGCTTTCAGCTGAAAAATAAACAGAATCCACCTCAGCCTCCCTCTGAATCCAATAGAAGAAGTTTTGTGTTTACTGTACTCCTTGGTGGATTTGCTGACACATTTCTTCTTATTTAGAGCCAAATGTTCTGAAAGCAGAGCCTGCATTGTATTTGCCAAACACGCATAAGAACACAAACAAAACTCATGTTTGCAAGCCCCAAATAAGTGCTTCTTAAGTCTTAAGTGGCTTTTGGACACCATCCAGTGCCACAGTGTGTAAGCTTTCTGAGCAATTCTCCATAATTGTGTATGCTGAGGATGTATATTCACAATTGCATGAATGTCTTTAATTGCCTTTGATTACATAGCATGCTCTGTCCTACCCTTTTGAAGTGAATGTTCTTTATACACCAATGGCTTCTTGAATTTGATATAGGCTCCTGTGGAGTGGAATTTTGTACAATGGAATTTTCTAATTGGAGCTGGGGTGAAAGGAGAAGAAGGATAAATGGAAAGGGACACCAAATTCTAAACAAATAAAACAAAAACCCAAGTGTAAATTGTTGTATCTCACTGCTTCTCTCCCAAACAACTCTGTGGATGGAACAGAATTGGCACCTTGGCCAAGTTCCTTCTGAATGGTGAACTTGTGCAGCCCAAAACAGCATCTAGTGCTTCTTGGAGTCTCCTTAGGTAAAAGTAAAGTTCAAATGGGCTAATCATTGGTAAGATGGAAGGACACATGCAGGAAGTGTATTTCATACTTTTCCACTCCTGCCTCCATGATCCCCAGTACTCATTCCCACCATCTATGGTAGAGACAGGGGTGAATAAGACTTCTGAGAGACTTTGGCCATTACACTGTGGTAGTTCACATGGGATTGTTTGGATGGGAGCTGGAGAGAGTCTCCTAGATCAGGCAAGTGTTACTCCGTACTAGAGGGTAAGGAGTAATGGATTGGCTGCTGGCAATTTGTGGTTCTCTTCAGAAGGCAATGGGAAGGATGACAACTTAACACCATACTGGTTTATTTGAAGCTCTTCATTGCTGTGGATACAAGCTCAGGTACAAGCTGAGGTTTACAAATTCTACATTTCATCTTTTCTGTCCACCAGGGTTTTCTGCTTCCTGCTTTCTCCAATGCTTGGTGTCTTTTAATAATGTCTTTTAGAAAGAGAAATTTTCTCTGTAAGAAAGAGCCCTACTTTTCTGACATGTGTTCTGGAGCAGATATTTTTTTTGGTTGTTGTTGTTAACATGTGAGTATTTGTGGATTTTGTTTGAGTTCTGTAGTAAGTAAGCCCAATCCAGTTGTTTGGACTTGAATAATGAAAAAGTTCAGTGACTGGAAGTGGGAAGCATAGATTAATCCTTAGAAATACATGCCACTGCAATTAAATACTATTTATTGAGATGTGTCCACAATGAGTCAAATACCACATTAGGGACTCCTCAAACATTTTTTTCCTCCAACAGATATGCAAGGCACATATCATTATTCCATTGTAACCAATGAGAAAACTGTGGGTCTGAGAGTGTCAGTAAATTTCCAGAGTTGGAAATGCAATTGGATATGTCTGACTCCAGAAGATAGGAAGGTAGGAGCTTTCTAATAACAGCCTTACTCATTAAGAAATTGCCAGAGTCTTTTTTTCCCTCTCACTTTTCTTTAGATTCCTTTCCCTGGTCCCCAGTGCTCAGTGATACGTTCCATGTGATCCCCCATGAAAGCATTTGTTTATACTGTTGCATTGTTTGTTTATACTGTTGCATCGCTGCTGTTGTTTCTTCTTTGGACTACATTTTATAAATTGGGTTTTGGAGGCTAGCTCCATGTAGAAGAGCTATTCCCAAAAGGCCTTGTAAGAGTCTGGAAGAGCTAGAATAAGGTTTTCCTAGTGTTGGGGCTTACAGAACTTTGCTAGACAAAAATGAAGCAAAGTAAAATAATATTCTGCAAAAAAACTATTTAATAGTTACTGTAGTTTTCCTCCCAGATACCCTGTGTTGGGATGGTGCACCTGTCTTCCCAGCTTCTGTGAATGTCAGGGGCTTGTGCTTCACAGCTGCTCACCTTTTCTAGAAAATTACCTGGACTGAGGGGAACTACGTGGCTTGCAGAGCTGTGGACATACAGTTTCCTTTCTTTAAAAAGTGATGCCTCTGGGGTGTGGATTTTGCTTCAGAGCCCTTCTATAGATTCGGGCTATGCAAAACTATGCTTGAGACCACACCCTTGCTCCTCCCCTTGGCCTGTCTTGCTACCCTCTCTCCTTCACAGGTTTCTTGTGAGAATGCTTTCCTAGGAAACTATGTGTACCTGATTCTTACCTCAGACTCTGCATATAGGGACGTTTACTTTAGGTAGGGTGCTTACCTGTCTGATCCACTTTGAGCATAGAATCTTGAATGTGATAACTGAACAAGATCTATCTTATTTCCAATGACTATCCCTAAAACAGTACCTGCAGGAGCTATTTAATGGATTTTAGGAGACATCAAAAAGGCTATGTGAGAACAACTGAACCCACTTATAAAATAACAACCATATAGACTTTTCAAAAAAGTTGACTTAAACATAAGTAATGCAACAACTACGGGTACTGTGAATGCGATCCATGTGCTGATTTCTGAACTCTTTCCCCTTGACCAGACAGGTTTTACCTAAGGGCATGTTTTCTCTCATGAAGTCTTCAATTCCTTTGCCTCCTTTTGTCCATGTTCTGCTGAGAATAAATTGCTATTCTTGTCCTGTACCAAGAGTACGGTTGCAAAGGAAGCAGAATTTTCATATCAGAATGCTGAGTCTTAATCTCTCCTTATATGCTTGTTTCAGGTTTATTTTAAATATTATTAGAAGATTAGAAAAAATGCCAAGTGCTATCCTGATTGCTGGAAAAGTGCATCTCCGTTTTGAGGGTCTTTGTTTCTGCCTGGGGCCTGCATCCATGGGCCACAGCTCTGCCATTTTGCTCTGCGTTACACACTGCCTATTTCCTGAAATGATCCTGATTGGGGTCTGAGCTGAAAACAGATTCCTTCTGGGAATGTATCAGGGCACCATGACAATTCATGTGTAAGCTCCCTAAACCTCCATTCTCATTGCAGATTAGGAGGTCTTAACTGTTGAGTTACTTCATGTCCAATATATTTGAGAACTCAAGATGATTTAATCTGGTGCATATTCTTTGAAGTTTGTGGGCTTCCGAGAATGTTGCTCATGAAGTTTTACAGTCAGTTTTCCTTCTGAATGTGTCTTTCTGGGTTTTATAAAGTGTGCCTTAAAATCTTTCAATGAGAAGAAGACAGTAGAATAGGAAATTAACATTTATTGTATCTACTTTTCTGATATAGAAATGCAATTGTTGAATTAAGCAATAGGCTAACTTTTTCTTTTTATTTGCAAGTTCTCTTCACCATCCAAAACCCACTGAACTAAGTCTCACTGAGGTACCTTTGCTCACACCATTCCTTCTACTTGAATGCTTTAAACCTTCCTTTCCACAGAGTTGCGTCTTATCCATGTTTAAGATCATGTCTCACCATCTCTAATGAAAAAAGACATCTCTAATTGAAGCTATGCCATTCTTATATGACTTCACCCTCTTTTGAACTCCTAGAGCATTATCTACACAAAAATGGCAAATAGATGTCATTGCATATGCTTGCACTGAGTGACTAGTAGTGACTACCAGGTATATTAGGTTGAGAAGATATTACACTTAGGCTCTATTCAGGCTCATTGAGAAAAGAAAGTGCTATCAATAGAATGTTTATGTCCACTGAAAGTTAGTATGTTAAAGTCTAATGTTCAATGTGATTATATTAAGAGGTGAAATTTTGGGGAGGTAGTTAGATCATGAGCATGGAACCCTCATGAATGGGATTAGTGTCCTATTAAGAAGAGACAGGAGATAGATGATCTCTCTCAGCCTTGTGAGGATACAGTGAGAAGGCGGCTATTTACAAGCCAGGAAGTGGTTTTCCCAAGACAACAGATCTGCTGGTACTTTGGTCTAAAACTTCTCAGACTACAGAACTATAAGAAATAAATGTTTATTGTTTAAGCTACCCAGTCTATGGTATCTTTGTTATAGCAACTTGAACTGACTAAGACAGGAAGTATGATTGATTAGCAATGTCTCCTGTGGATATCAGTGGTAAGAGTGACCCTTTGTTTGACATAGCTTTTTGTTTTTTACCATTTATATAGCAATTTTATACTTCTTGCATTGTTTTTTAGTTATCTTTTAGAAACATTATCTATTTCTCCAGCTTGATTGCATACTCACTGAGCAAGTGTATCATATGCTTCAAAGATTAGTTTCTGGCACATGGAAGTTATTTATAATGAGCCATTAATAACTTGCACCAAACAAACAATATCTATAGGCTCCTATGGCTTCATCATTCTTCAGATAGGTAAGAACTACTCTTGGACTTTCTCTTGAGTGCCTAACCTACAACCATGCAGTATAAAGGCATAATTCAGAGAATTGCAGGCATGAACCATGATTTCATAATTAAAGTTGAAAAAATAAGGTAAAGCTCTGGTTAATTCCAGAAACATTAAACACATATTTATTTACCAGTGGGAATTTTTGTTTTTTAAAATTTTCCATTGCAAACAATGATTTGCAAAAGAAAACTGCTAATTGAAAGTGGGCGTAAAACTTAAATTGAATCCTTTCATGGAAAACTAATTATAAATTGTATCTTTGTTAAATACATGTGCACAAATATGTAAAACTTACCAGATTGGGAACATGTTTTTCCATTAAATCTAAATTTGAGAAGAGTTTGCATCATTACTTCAGAGGAAAGACAAAGAGCTTTATATTCAAAATCCAAACTCATTAAATGACTCAGGGCAAGGATCAGTATATGAATGAATAATCTGTTCATTTAATTTTTAAATAATGTCTGAAGTTTATGATGTATTTTATGGATGGCTGTTTCTTTGGTGGTAAATAGGGTAAATCATTATCACTAACATCTGGATATCAAAGTTTGGCTTGTGTGTAATTGACAAAGTATTAGAGAAAGCGCAATAGTCATATGCATGTGATCACTTAGTGAAAAAATAGAGAAATTATCTGAGAATAATTTTCAAATTCATTTAGCAGCTCAAGAAGCTCATGAAACTACAAAGATATCTTTTTTGGAATGACACCCTTCAGTGAAGGAATTAAAACTAGTTTATATGCTACTCAAAAGGTACATGTATTAAGTACTGAATAGGTTTTGGGCATTGTGCCACATACTGCTGAAAAGATGGGGGATTCCAGAGTAATTAGAAAGAGTATGGGACTTACTCTTCATAATTATGGCTTCATGTCTGGCAGTGTAACTGACTAATTGTAGGAGCCTGGGGGAGGTTTCTGACCTTTTCTGAGCCTCATCTTCATTATTATAATCTAACAATGCTGACTTCAAGTGTTGTTGTATGAACTAGGTGAGATGAAACAGATCTAAAGACAATTGGGAGAGAAAAAGAAGCTGCTTGAATAAGACTTAGGTGGCAAGTTTCTCACTGTTGGATAAAAGACTGCAAGATGTGGGGTGGAAACCCCTCTTGATAAAGAGAAGATGTGCTAGTCAGGGGCTATCCAGAAAACCAAACCAATAGGACACACACTACACACACATTTAAGCACTGCAATACTGCAACGATGGACCGAACTGTACATACCTTGGTGGTTTCATAAGATTACAATGGAGCAGAAAAATTCCTGTCACAGCCCTCATAATGTCATAGCGCATTGCTTTTCTCACGTGTTTGTAGTCATACTGGTCTAAACAGACCTACTGTGCTGCTAGTTGTATAAAATTAAAGCACATGCAATTATGTACAGAACATATGACTCAATAATGATAATTCATGATTATGTTACTGGTGAATATATTTGCTGTACTATACTTTTTATTGTAATTATTGAGCACAATCCTTCTACTTATAAAAAAAATTAACTGCAAAATGGCCTCAGGAAGGCCCTTGGGAATGTGTTCAGAAGGCATTGTTACCCCAGGAGATGACGGCTCCATGTATATTATTGTCCCTGAAGACCTTCCAGTGGGACAAAATGTGGAGGTGGAAGACAATGAGATTGATGATCCTGACCTTGTGTAGGTCTAGGCTCATGTGTGTATTTGTGTCTTAGTTTTTAGTAAAAAAAGCTTAAAAGCTTAAAAAAATCTAAAAATTTAAAACCTGAAAAAAGCTTATGGTATAAGGATATAAAGAAATAATTTTTTTTCTTCAAATTAAAACCACATCAAAATACCACCTAACTCATCAAGATGGCTATCATCAATGTCTCAAAAAACAACAGATGCTGGAGAGGATACAGGGAAAAGGGAACACTTCTACACTGTTGGTGGGAGTGTAAACTAGTACAACTTCTATGGAAAACAGTGTGGTGATGCTTAAAATATCTAAAAATCGACCTTCCATATGACTCCGCAGTTCCCATTCTGGGAATATACCCAGAGGAACTCAAATCATTCTATGAAAAAGATACCTGCACACGCATGTTTATTGCAGCATTATTCACTATAGGAAAAATGTGGAACCAATGTGCTGACCATAGAAAGTGAACTGGATAAAAAAAATGTGGTACAAATACACAATGGAATATTACGCAGCCATAAAGAAGGACAAACATATGGACTTTGTAGCAACCTGGATGGATTTAGAGTCTATAATACTCAGTGATCTATCACAGAATACCACAAAGAACTGAGTACCACATGTTCTCACTCATAAGTGGACCCTAAACAATTATCATAATACTGTAAGAAAGGGATTGGCAGTAGTGGGAAACTGCCAGGGGGAGGGGTACACTTCCTTAATAAGGGTAACTGATCTCAAACCTGTACAATGACTATTTGTATACCTAATCCTGAATTGTGCCTCATATCTTTAAACTAAAAATTAAAAAAAGAAATAAAATATTTTGTACAACTGTACCATGTGTTTGTGTTTTAAAGTGTTATTACAAAAGAGACAACAATTTAAAAAATTAAAAAGTTTGTAAAGTAAAAAAGTGACAGTAAGTTAATTTATTATTAAAGAAACTTATTATTAAAGAAATTTATTATTAAGTAAATAATAATTCATTATTAAAGAAAATATTTTATATAAATTTAGCATAGTTTAAGTGTCCAGCGTTTATAAAGTCTGCAGTAGTGTGTAGTACTGTCCTAGGCCTTCACATTCACTCACTACTCACTCATGGGCTCATCCAGAGCAACTTCCAGTCCTGCAAGCTCTGTTCATGGTAAGTGCCATATACAGGTGTGCCATTTGAAATCTTTTATATTGTATGTTTTTTTGAGTATATTGTATGCTTACTGTATCTTTTCTATGTTTAGATATACAATTACTATTATGTTACAATTGCTCGCAGTCTTCAGTACAGTAATATGCAGTGTAGGTTTGTAGCCTAGGAGCAATAGGCTATACCATATAGCCTAGGTGTGTAGTAGGCTACAACCTCTAGGGTTGTATAAGTATACTCTGTGATGTTCACATAATGACAGTCACCTGACAAGGCATATCTTGGAATGTATTCCCATCATGAAGCAACTCAAGACTGTATATGTGTGTGTGTGTGTGTGTGTGTGTGTGTGTGTGTGTGTGTGTGCTATACCAGGGAGCTGTTTACATGACTATGTGAGCCTGCAAGTCTGTAATTCATAAAGCTATGTGAGCCTGCAAGTCTGTAATTCATAAAGCAGGCCAGCAGGCAGGAATCTCAGACAGTTTCAACGTTGCAGTCTTGAGGAAGAATAGTTTCTTCTTTCAGATACTTCACTCTTTGCTCTTAAGGTCTTCCACTCATTGTATGATGCCTGCTCACAACATTATGGTGTATAAACTGCTTACCTAGACTCCTGACTTAATGTTTGCTCAAATTTTATCTAAATAATACCTTCCCAGCAACATCTAGACTGGCGTTTTACCAAATAACTGGGCACTGTAGCCTAGCCAAATGGACACATAACATTAACCATCACAGAGGTTTAAAAAGATAAATCAACTTTAAATTAATTAGAATTCATAGACTTTGGGGAATGATGATATATGTGTAATTTAATAATAATAAAAACTACCATTGCAAGTGACAATTTTGATGATGGTAGACATTTACTGGGTTCTATATGTCAGGACTTTTTAAAAATGTGGTTTACCCACTTATTCGGTACACTGCCCATGTATTTCATTTATCTATCTATCTATCTATTTATTTATTTTTGAGTTGGAGTCTTACTCTGTCGCCCAGACTGTAGTGCAGTGGCTGCTCCCGGCCACCGCAGCCTCGACTGCTGTGCTCCGGCGATCCTTCCGCCTCAGCCTTCTGAGTAGCCAGAATTACAGGCACATGCTACCACGCCTGGCTGATTTTTGATTTATTGTAGAGATGAGGTCTCGCCAAGTTGCCCAGGCGGGTCTCGAACCCGTGGGCTCAGGCAATCCACTCACCTCAGCCTCCCAAGGCGCGGGATTACAGGCTGAGCCACTGAGCCCGGCTGCCCATGTATTTTAACCTCACTTCCCTAAGATAACTGTGGAATAGTACCCTAAGTACTTCTTATTTACATACAATAGACTCTTAGTCATAAAAAGGAATGATGGACTGATACGTGCTACAATGTCAATGAACCTTGAAAACTGTGCTAAGTGAAAGAAGCCAGTCGCTAAGACCACCTATTGTATGATTTCATTTATATGAAATGTCCAGGATAGGTAAATCCTAGTTAGTAGTTGCCAGGCACTGAAATGAGGAGGTAAAGGGGAGTGATTACTCAATGGATGTGTGATTTTCTTTTGGAGTGATGAAGATGTTTTGCAACTTGATAGACGAGATGGTGGCACAACATTGTGTTACTAAATTGTACAGAAAATGTCACATAATTTTATGCTTTAAAATGGTTAATTTTAACTATTAAAAAACTGAAAATGTAAAAAGTATTATTGTGACAGTAGTATAATTAATTTTGCTGATAATATAGACAACATATTTCAAATATTAGGGATATATTCTTATGACAGTAGTATAATTAAATTTGCAGATAATATAGACAACATATTTCAAATATTAGAGGTATCAGCAGCATATAAGCACTTCTAATACTGGGAGGCCTCCTTTTCTACTTCTCCTCACCCTCAGTCACTGATGCTCAACTTCTTCCCCAGCTAGTGTGTTTGACATGCCCCCTAATGGAGTCCTATATTTAGGGGACTCTCTTTAACAGCCATAACTCTGTCCCCTTTTCTACTCACCTGGGCACGTTTGATCCCACTACCAGCCCTTGTCCTTAGCCACCTGGATCTTAAAGATAAGAGGAGAACCTTCTAGAGTAGTTTCAAGTGAGCATCTGTTTTGATTATCTCTTTCCATTGGCCAGTGCCTGTCTTGTCAACTCTTTTACTTTTTAAAATTTTTATTTATTTTTATTTTTATAGTAGGGGGTCTCACTCTGTCACCCAGCCTGGAGTGCAGTGGTATGATCATGGCTGGCTGCAGCCTTGAACTCTTGGACTCAAGTGTTCTTCATACCTCAGTCTTTTGAGTAGCTGGAACTACAGGTGTGTGCCACGATGCCAGGCTAATTAAAAAAAATTTTTTTTGAGTTGGAGTCTCACTCTGTTGCCCAGGCTGGAGTGCCTGCTGGGCTCCATCAATCCCTCTGTTTCAGCCTTCCAACTAGCGGGAACTACAGGTGCATGCTACCATGCCTGGCTAATTTTTGATTTATTGTAGAGACGAGGTCTTGCCAAGTTGCCTGGGCTGATCTCAAACCCTGTGGGCTCAGGCAATCCACTCACCTTGGCCTCCCAAGGTGCTGGGATTACAGGTTGAACCACTGAGCCCGGCCTAATTTTTAAATTTTTTCTTGTGATAAGGTCTCACTAGGTTGCCCAGGCTGGTCTTAATCTCCTAACCTTGAGTGATCCTTTTGCCTCAGCCTCCCAAAGTGCTCAGATTGCAGGTGTAAGCAACCTCACCTGGCCCCTAGTTGACTCTTGACCAAAACACACATATTGAAAGCTACTGACATAGACACATATCAGAACAGGAATACTTAAAATTTTTTGCTAGCATTTTCCATCTTTTTAAAAAAAATTTATGTTTTCTATTTGTATCTTGAGGTCACTTCTGATCCCTATTACTATCTTTCATGCTGTTACCTCCAGGCCTCTGATACTGTACATGCCTTCTTCTTGTATTATTACTTCGTTAGGCCAGCAAGTTTAGCTGATCATTCTCAACAAGAATAATTGAGATGGTGTGTAGAAAATGAGAAGGGTGACATTGACATTTTGAGGATGATAAAAAATGAGTAGAGTGGTAGAAAAGGTAGGGTGGTAGAAATGATCATTGAAAGTAAGGCAAGAAACGGTATGACCATGACATTGCCTGGATTGTCAGTCATGTCAGGGAAACCAAGAACGATAAGAATTGAGAGGAAGAAACTGAACGAGGAGTGATATCTGAGGAGTCAAGAGGTGTTTGCAGGAGGTAGGAGCAGCAGATGGCATAGACTTTGGGCATTGCAAGGGAGCTGGGGTTTCTGGAAGTGAAGGGAGAAAGAAGTTCTGGAAATAGCAATGAGGATTTGGAAAAACACTTACTGATCTCATTCTCCTTGTGTGGAGACACTTGAGGTATGGGAGAAAAACAGCTACCTCCAGAGAGAAGCCGAGAAACAGTGTCCTTAGGGTTACCCAGGTCTCAATTAGTATAAGAAGCTAAAAGAAACTTCAGTCTATAGTTTTCTCATGATATTAAAATTTCCTCCTGGTTTGGTATTTGACAGAAAAAATTAAATTGAAATATTGGCCCCATTTTAATACAGAGCAGCTATACATTTCAGCTATCAGAGAATGTGGATAAAGACATGGGTATCAGGGCTAAGGCGCCAACTTACTAGCTGAACAAATTGCCAGGAGCTCTTTTTTTTTTGAGTTGAAGCTTCACTCTGTCACCCAGACTGGAGTGCAGTGGCCGCTCCTGGCCACTGCAGCCTCGACCTGCTGGGCTCCGGCGATCCTTCCGCCTCAGCCTTCCAAGTAGCTGGAACTACAGGCGCGTGCTACCATGCCTGGCTAATTTTTGATTTATTGTAGAGATGAGGTCTCACCAAGTTGCCCAGGCAGGTCTCGAATCCGCGGGCTCAGGCAATCCACTCACCTCGGCCTCCCAAAGCGCGGGATTACAGGCTGAGCCACTGATCCCGGCTGCCAGGAGCTCTTTTTATCCATGATATGAAGCCTAAATTAGGGTCTTCTTGAGTGAATGTTCAAAAATTACTCCTCTATCAGACTGAGAGCCCTCACATACATATTCAGTCATTCGGAGGCTTTTATTTTTATAAGTAGGAAGCTTTCATATCAAAAGAGTATCAGTTTTTTTTTTCTGAAGAAATATCAGAACTAAAGAATTTTATCTTTATTTTCTTTGGGGGTAGTTGGACTTTTTAAAAGATCAAGTGCTGGTATATATATTCTTTTCTTTTCAAAATTGCAGTTAGAGCATATAAAAAGTTGAGAGTTAGAGAAGGCCTTTTATGAATTGTGAGAACAACACAGTATCCTAAGGGAAACAGACTGGACACCTGCTTGTGAGAGCTGGTAAGTGTTCTGCAGGTCATGCTGGATCAATTCAAGAGAAGAACAGGCACTCACATGCCCATAAGCTGTGGATTTTCCATCCAGCCATTGAAACAGCAGAATAGGGTACTGCGCCAAGTGGGCCCCAGAGACTGAATGAGACTGCCAGCCCATAAATTATGTGGTCCCACATTAACAATAGAGCTTCCCTAATTAGAAAATTATGGGTAGTTATCTGAATTTTCTTATTGAAGAGGTTTCTTCAACAGACATAACTTACTAAAAGCTGTCCAGAACAGAGCCAGGGCTCCTGGTGTCCCCATTCCCTCCCACTCCTTTCAGTGAGGGACAACTTGGGAGCTAAAGGGGAGTAGAAACATGATACAGACTTTCAGTATGGTACCACAAGAAACCCTACCATTCCTTTCGTCTATAAAACCACTCAACTTCAGAGAGTTGGTGCGGTGATGACTTGTTGCTTTAGAACATGAGGCTGCTCACACATGAAACAGAAAGCAAATATTTAGGACAACAGTTTCTCTCGATGTTATGGCACATCAAGATAGGAATAAAATGGGATTTGCCCATAATAGAACTAGGCTATTGGTGTGGAAAGCCTGGATGACAGGCAGTGTGCCTTCCAGGCCGTGGTCTTCAGGATTGTAAACTCCCAACTGGCAGAAGTTTCCAGAAAATGGAGTTGCACAGGCAATGTAGTTTATGGAAGAATCACATTCCTTTTTCTTTTGTGGTCATCATCTTTCTCTAAAGAATGCTATGGCAAGGGTGTTAGGTTTGGATGAACCTGCTTTAAGAAATAATTGAGACTCATAGACTTTTAGAATGAGATAAAAGCAACCTTAGTAAACCTTACTTATGCACTGATGCTCCTTGACTTATGATGAGGTTCTGTTCCCATCAGAACATTTACATTAATGTGTGGGAGTTTCAGATCCATGCTTCTGCCCAGCACCACAAGAGAGTGTTGTACTGAATCTTGCTAGCTTGGGAAAAGATCAAAATTCAAAACTTGAAGTACAGTTTCTACTGCATGTGTGTCACTTTCATACCATCGTAAAGTGGAAGAATGGTAAGTTGGGCCATCCTAAGTCAGGGACCGTCTGTGTAGGAAAACGAGGCTCCATTTATAGGTAGAACTGAAAAGAGAACTCCGTCTTTATGCCCTTTCTCCCCAGTCACCTCCTTCTTCCTCACAGCCCAGAGTGTGCTCCCTTCTAGCTTGGATATTTTATTACCTTAGCTCAAAGGTGAAGCGAAGTTAAACATGATGCTATGTTTTTGTTTATAGAAATAGAAGTAACTTCTATTTCAAGAAGTCCATTTGAAGTCAAATAAATATAAATGGAAACATAATGTGGTTTTACATCTATGAATACAGGCTTTTTGAAAGACGAGGAGAGAAAACATTAGTTTTGACATAAAATATATTTTTAAGTTGTGTATTACAACTTTCAGGAAAGAAAATAGAAATGCACTCTGTTTGCTAGGTTTCAATCTCCCTATGCTTTCAAACTATTCTGTAAAAATAAACTCTTCCAAAAGCCAATGGCAGGGCAGACGTTTCTCTGCATTTGCTGCTCAGGTTATCACATGATTATACATTTTGAAGCAAACAGATTGTATTACAAGTGTGGGTGAGCTCTGTCTGAATTGCTGAGAATTGTCATAAAGCTTTATCTTAAAAATATCCATTTTGCTTATGAATATTTATAATGTATATTAATTCCTGCCAAAATGCTTACAGAAGACTCATTTTTAACGATTAATAATTATGTCATAGCTTATATTTTTTGAGCTTATATTACATCTTACACATTTTAGAAGGTTCCCCCCTTTTTTGAGATACCAAACAGGTTTTATTATGTTTTCATTTTATAGAATCCACCCTTTTCTTTCACTAGCTACATTAGTTATGAAATAAAGGATATCATTCTGATTTTCTAAGCATCTGGCATACATTATGACTCATCAAAGGAGCAGGTAATCAATTTTTTCAAGAGGAGTTAAGGTTATTTCAGAAAGGTAGAGAGAAAAGGAGGGGAAAATCCCCAAACTTTTTGAGTTTTCATCTTTATTATAGAGCAAGCAAACTTCCTTACTTCCATTATACTGTAAAATTATTCATGATACACATATATGTTTTCCTTTAGAACAGACTTTGAGCTGTGTAACATGCTTTTTGATTACTTATTATTTTTCATGAAGATTTATTAATTCTTAATGAAATTGTGGATTGATCAGATAAAGAAGTGAGTATATGACTGTGGACAAAAATAACCCCTTAGCTATGGTGACTCAATGGGGGATCAATAAGAAGCCTTCACAACCCCAGAACATGGGTATGCTCTAATGCATCAAAGTAAAACCCACATGGTATGAACATCAGGAGCTCTCTACAAAAGGCAGCTAAACATTGGTCTGTCTGCTAGTATTAACACACATAAAGAGATAGCCAGTGAGCTGAAGGACTGGAAAGGGAGTCTAGAAAGGAGGTTCCAGAAGGAAGCTTGTCTAAGCACAGTGTTCTAGTCTGCTTGGCTGCCATGCTGCTCTTAGAGATATAAGCATCAGGCATTGGGATCTGCTCCAAATTTCCCTTTCCCCGGTTGTCTGTGTAGTACATAACTGTATGATTATAATTTATATCACCATGTGAATTTGCCTGTGTGGAAACATTTGTCTACCTTTAAATATATAGATATTAATATTAATTTTAGCAGTCATTGTTTATAGAATGCCTGCTCTTGTGCCAGTATTATGTCAACCAATTAATATCTGTTGTCCTAGTTGTTTTGGTCCATTTGTGCTGCTATAACAAAATACTTGAGACTGGGTAATTTATAAAGACCAGAAATTTATTTCCTTACAGTTCTGGAGGTTGGGCAGTCCAAGATCAAGGCAATAGTAATTTGGTGCCTAGTGAGGCCTGATTTCTCTGCTTCCAAGATGTTGTCTTGTTGCTGTATCCCCTGGAGGGGACAAATACTGTGTTCTCACGTGGCACAGGGCAGAAGGCCAAAAGGACTGATGCTAGTTTCCTCCAGTCCTTTTATAAGGTCACTTATTTCATTTATGAGGACTCTGCCCTAATGACTTAATCAACTCCTAAAGGCACCAGGTAGATACTAAATACTATCACATTGGCAATTAAGTTTCAGCATGTGAATTTTGAGAAACACATTCAGATTGTAGTATGAATTTATCCCACATCAATCTGATAAGGAAGCTATTTGCATTGTTCTTATTTTACCTTTATGAAGAGGACATAAAGGTTCAGAAGTTAAATCACTTCCCCAAAGCAAACTTTTTAGAGGGGTAGAACTGAGAGTTGAAATCGTATCTGCTTGTCTTTGAAGTCTGAACTCTTCACATCTTGGTTCTCTAATTTTCGGCTGCAAAGTAAGTATTCTACTTTTTTCTCAGGTGCTGCTGAGGTTGATTAGGCTGAATAAGTCCAGTAGAGACTGATCTGCTCTGGGGGCCAGGACAAAGCTGTGTTTCTGGATCTGAAAAGCTGACACGTCGTTTGGACAGGTGGTCCCACCAAGCTCCCTGCTTGTTCCAGCTGCCTTTCCCGGCAATGTCTCAGCCTCTCTCTATAGCTTTAATCTCACAAACCTCCAGAGCTTTGGGAAAGAAAGAAAATCACCATGGAAGTATGTTTGTTTCCCTATAGCAAGTAACAAGTCATTTGGGGGAATTTTAAAAAAAGTGTTGTCTAGTGTATTTATTCTAAGAAAGTTGAGAATCCACTCCAGAAAAAAGGATAAATTTTTCTGACGGTGAATGCCAGGGCTAATCATCAAGAGATATTCCTGGTGTCCAAGTTCTCTGTATTTAATGACTATAGAAATAATGTTATATATACTGTATATGTATATATAAGTGGTTTATTTTGCATGGATAGATTTTGAGTGGTCAGGATTCTTTTTTTTTTTGAGTTGGAGTCTCACTCTGTTGCCCAGACTGGAGTGCAGTGGCACGCTCCCGGCCACTGCAGCCTCGACCTGCTGGACTCTGGCGATCCTTCTGCCTCAGTTTTCCAAGTAGCTGGAACCACAGGTGTGCGCTACCATGCCTGGCTAATTTTTTTATTAATTGTAGAGATGAGGTCTCACCAAGTTGCCCAGGCAGGTCTCGAACCCACAGGCTCAGGCAGTCCACTCACCTCAGCCTCCCAAAGTGTGGGATTACAGGCTGAGCCATTGAGCCTGGCTTGTGGTCAGGATTCTTGATGGTCAGTCTTCAGTTTTTAAAATACCCTGTTCAGCTGCAAGGAAATTTGAGTGGCCTTTTCTCTGTCTGAGGACACACTGCCTCTGTTCTAAGAGTAGGAGACTTGGAAGAATGGGTGTCCTGCCTTGCAGTTCTCCAAGCATGTGTCCTCGCTGATGAATGATTAGCTCTGTCAGTTGTTAGTCTGAGGCTTAATTGGATCCAAGTTACTTTTCTTTTCACTGAGCAGTGCTTGGCACACAGAAAGCTCCCAATAAATATTGGCTGAAAGTAGGAGACTCCAGCAGTTTCAGGAGAGCAGAAAAAAATGAAAGATAAAAAATATAAAAAAGGCAAGTAAAACATTTGTCTGGTTGAAAAATGACACAAGTTTGCAGACTGTAATTTCCTACCTTGTGCTAAGGAAATTTAATATAGTCAGAGTCAGGTGAAATTGTATACAGTTAAGGAAAAAGAGAAAATCCAAAGCTTTTCAGAGACAGAGAAAAAAAATATTTAAAAATAAAAAAATAGATTGATATCAGGATTTAAGAACACTAAGTGCTTAAAGGCAGATTGCTATAAAAATTATTGTGGAGTTATGCTTTAGTCTGTTTTGTGCTGCCGTAAAAGAAACCACACACTGGGTAATTTATAAAGAACATAATTTTATTTCCTCACAGTTCTGAAGACTGGGGAGTCTAAGATCAAGGTGCCAGCATCTGGTGAGGGTTTTCTTGCTCTGTTATCCCGTAGTGGAAAGTGAAAGAACAAAGAGAGGGTGGGAAAGAGGCAAAGTGGGGCTGAACTCATTCACTCCAGCAATCACAAACCCATTCCCATGATAACAATAATCTATTTATGAGGGTGAATAATCACTTCTCATTAAACTCCGCCTCCCAACACTGTTGCAATGGGGATTAAATTTCTAATACATATTGTTTGGGGGGAGACACATTCAAACTATAACTGGATAAGTGGTCAAATTAGAATAAAGACTGTTGATTAGATAGTGGCATTGTGTCATTGTTAAATTTCTTGATCTTGATAATAGTATATTGGTTATATAAGTAAGTGTCCTTGTTTTTCAGAAACACACAATGAAGTATTTAAGCATGAGGTTATCTTGTCTGTAATATACTCTCAAATGGATAAAAATAAGGATACAATAAATAAGGAAATACAGAAAAATATTAACAATTAATGAATATGCAAAAAGGATTATAAAGTTCTTTCTATTACTATTGCAGATTTTTTTGGTAAGTTTAAAATATTATCAAAATTAAAAGTAAACAAATTGAGTAGAAGAAAATATTTTGAACTCAAAATGCTCAGAAATAAATATCAATTATTTGTGAGGGAAAAATTAAGATATTGTTGCATGTACAAAAGGAATCAAACTTTTTTATCTTCTATGAAATCATTAGGAAGATTAGGTCAATGAAATAAAAAGAGTATCCAAGACTGAGACTTCCATGGCTATAAAGAAATACTTGTAGTTGAACATGACACAAACAAAGTGAAGGGATTGAAAAGAAATTAAAAGAGGACCCCATCAAACTCAGTCTCTTGAGGAGTATCTCCTTCTATAGGATGATTTTCAGTAATAAATAATTGCATTCCTTCTACATGGCTCCAACCACAGTTCTTATTTCTATTAATCACAATGTGATAATAGAATTGAGAATTGTGCATAAGCATAACACTAAAATATTTATTCTGAGTTTTTAAAATTCAATTCATAGAAAGATATGAAATAACTCATTTAGTTAGTGTAAAGAAGTGAATGTTATAAAAGCAACCATATGATATAAAAAAATAAGTTAAATGTTGAGACATAAAAAAAGTAGAAGGAGGGATAAGTGGAAGTTAATGGATATTTTCTGAAGTTTAAAAATCAAGATATAAAGGTATAATTCTATGACTAAGTTAGAAAATCAACAGAAAAAGAAAAATGATAATAGGAAATCTCTCTAGAATGTAAGTGTGCAGGAAAATGAGATATTTAAGATTCTGAGGGAAACAGCAAGTTCTAAAAGTTTCCAGAGAGTTTGCTGGAGTCATTAAATGTGTGAATTAGAACAACGAGTTGCTTCTCTGTGTATCAACATTCCTTCTTGGTTCTGATCTGATGTTTTACATATAAGAAACCAGAATCCAAAAGCCTTATTTCTGAACCGTTCATTGCCAGAATCAGAAATGGTGTTGGCAAAGTGCCAGCCTCCTGGCATTCTTCCTCTTTGAAGACAGAGATCATCAGACTTGTTACTCCCATCCCAAGCCCATAGTGCCAAGGTCTATGGAACAGAATAACATTAAAAGAAGAGCTTCAGAAGCCTAGGGGATCTCAGGGCTCACTTCCCTGTCACAGCCTCAAGACTCTGCTTCTTGCATTTTGGCACAGCGCTCCTTGGCCACCCCAGATGTGGCTCAAGCAGATCCAGATGTGGCTCAGGCCAACCCTTTGGAAGGCATAGGTGGAAAACCTTGGTGGTGTCCGAGCAAGACTATCTCCGTGGATGTACAGAACTCAGAAGTTGTGAGGTCATGGCTTCCTCAACCTAGATTTCAAAGGATTCTCTGGAGAGTCTTGGGGCCCAGGCAGAGAACTGCTACTGAGGTTGGGCTACCACAGAGAGCCCTGGTGGAGCAATGCCTAGTACAACCATTATAGAAAGCTCTCACTATGGCAATGCCATGTGGAGCTGTGAAAGTGAGGCCTCCCTTAAGACTTCAGACTGATAGAACCATTGATGTATGATTCCAGCTTGGGAATCCCATGAGCACTCGATTCCAACCTGTGAAAGCTGTAGCATAGATATCACCCAGCCAAGCCATGGGGGTGGGGTCATTCATAGCCACAGGAGCCCAAATCCTGTGTCCACAAGACAGGATGTGTAATTAAAGAAAATTATTCTCAAGTGTTAAGATTAAGTGTTTGCCTTGTAGGGTTTTAGATTGGGTCAGGACCTGTTATCCCTTTCTTTCTTCCTATTTCTCCATTTTAGAATGGGAATGTCTATCCTGTAGTTGTCTCACCATTGTATTTCAAAAGCTCAGAACTTGTTTGAGCCCACAGGCTCATAGCTGGAGTGGAATTTGCCTCAGAATGAATCATACCTTTGAGTCTCTCTCATAGCAGATTTAGATGAGACTCCGGGCTTTGGACTGTTGAGTTGATATTGGAATGAATTGAGAGTTTGAAACTATTAGGATGGAATTAATGTATTTTGCACTTGAGAAAGACATGAATTTTGGGGTCTAGGAGTGGAATTTTGTGGTCTGAATGCTTGTGTCCCTTCTCCCCAACTCATATGCTGATGTCTAATCCTCAATGCAATAGTAATTAAGAGGTAGAACTTTTAGATGGAGGTGATTAGGCTGTGATGACAGAGTCTTCATACATGGGGTGGTGCCCTTATAAAAGAGCCATGAGGGGGCCTGTTTGCCCTCTCCACCATGTGAGGACACAGCAAGAAGGCGTTCTCTATGAGGAACAGGTCCTTGTCAGGTACTGAATCTACTGGTGCCTTGATATTGCACTTCCAAGCCTCTAGAACTATGAGCAATACATTCTGTTGTTTATGAATTATACAATCTAAGGTATTTTGTTATAACAGCCCAAATTGACTAAGATACCCCTCAAATTAGAAAAAAAAGTAAAGCAGGGTATTGGATGCTCTCAAAGCGACAAAAATATTTATTGGTCTTTAAACAAATTAAGATTGCAGCAATAATACTATGAAAAATCCCTCAACTTAAACTTCTGGGAAGATGGAGTAAATATGCTTCTCTCTATTCTTCTCACTAAATACAACTAAGGATACTATGCATTTTCTATAAAACAAACATAAGAAGATTCTGAAAGATGGATAGAAGGTAGAACAGTTAGGGATCTCAGCATCTGAAGAGCAACATTGTAGTCAGTTCCCTGGATTTCATTTTACCTCATATACCATAACTTGGAGCTGTAGAAGCCAGCAACATGGAAACACCAATGAACTAATATTTAAAGACCCAAATGAATGTCTTCTCTCTTTATCCAAGAGTCCAAAAAAGCTACAGCTCAGCAGGATGGAATACTTTTGGATAATAACTGTTGTACTCCAGCCAAATGCTATAGAAAAACTGTGGCTAATCCTCTTCCACCAGCAAAGACTGAGTGGGTAACCTAGATTTTCACACCTGTGAGTCTGTAATAATTCACTCCAACACCCCATCTGGGTAGTGTCAAAGAAGATCAAGTATGGAGGTGGAACTTTCATTCTTTCAGTTTCTTTCATTCTCCAACTTTGCTGTAAGTGGAGATCCTGGACTTCCACCCCCACCTGGCCATTATGATTTGTCTTTCCCTTTCCCTGTTGGGATGGTGTCAGAGGGAGCCTAGTGAAGAGTCATGACTTTCTTATCACCCAGAAGCAATGAGACCACTAACATTGTGGAGTCAGTGGAGACCATATGGGGAGCATACTCTCAGCCCCAGCCAGCTGTAACAAGAAGAATCTTTTCCCTCAGATATCAATGGAGTCAGGTGGAAACTTGGTAGTAATGAGATAGTAAAGGTAAGAACAGAAACCAATGAAACAGAAAACAGAAACACGCTCCAGAAAATCAATGAAGTAAAGAGTTCTTTCTTTGAAAAGATAAACTTGTCAAAATCCTAGCAAAACTGAGAGAAGAAAGGGGGAAAGACACAAATTTTTAATATAAGGAATATCATTACAGACCTGACAGACATAAAAATGAGATTAGAATATTATAAAAAAACTATTCACATAAGTTTGACAAATTAGATAAAATGGATCAATTCCTTGAAAAGCACAAGTTACCATAACATACTCAACTTTAACTAGATAATTTAATAATGGTAGCTTCATAAAATAAATTGGAGAGTGTTCTCTCCTCTTCTATTTTCTGAAAGAAATTGTGTAGAATTAGTTATAAATCTGGTAGAATTTTCCAGTGAAGCTATCTAAGCCTGGAGATTACTTTTGGGAGAATTTTAAAATTACAAATGCAATTTTATAAAGCTAGTAGTATTCTGGAAACAAAACTAGGCAAAGTCAGTACAAGGAAAGAAACCTACATATCTTATGAATAGAGATGCAGAAACCCTCACAAAAATCCTTACACAAGCCAATAGAACTCAACAATATGCAAAAATAGTTATACACCAAGACCAAGTAGTTTTATTTTAGGAATGCAAAGATGGTCCAATATTTGAAAACCAATCAATGTAATACACCATATTAACATGCTAAAAAAGTCACATGATCCTATCAAGAATGGAAAAAGATATGTCAGGCAAAAATTATTCAAAGGAAAGCAAGACTATATTAATATCAGATAAAGTGTACTTTAGTGCTAGGAAAATCACCAGAAATAGAGAGGGACATTGTATAGTGATAAAAAATTAATCCATCAAGAAGATGTATTAATCCCAAATGGGTATGAATTAAATATGTATTGTATGTCTCTATATAATGTATTTCTCTATTATCTATCTATCATATGTACACAATGCAATCTATAACATTAGTTGGAGACTTCATATCCCCCTCTCAACAAATGCTAGGACAAGCAGTTAGAAAATCACCAAGGATGTAGAATGACTCAATAAATAAAACTCTCAAAACAGTAGGAATGGAGGGGAACTTTGTCATCCACAATTATGGACCATTTTATTTATTCATTTCTAATATATTATCTTTTGTTTTCCCTTTTTATCATATTTTATGGCATAACATCCAGCTCCTTGTTGAGTGAAATTATTCAGAATGGACATCTTTGCCTAGGGAGAAATAATTCAGTTTTCACTATTAAATATAATGTTAACTGCTTTTTTGTGAATGCTCTTTGTCATGTAACAAAATTTAGATTAACAAAATCAATTTTTAAAAAGCAGAATAAAATGGGAGGAATCAGTCTACTCAATTCTAAGACTTATTATATATTTACAGTATTCAATGTAGTGCAGTATTGGCAGAAGCATAGACACAAAGATCAATGAAACAAAATAAAGAAACCAGAAATAGAGCCGCATAGTTATGCCAAACTATTTTCTGAAAAGTATAAAATGTACAAAATTCAATGGAGGAAAGACAACCTTTTCAACAAATGGTGCTGGGGCATTTGGACATTCATAGGTTAAAAAAATGAACCTGACTTTAAGTCTCATAATTTATACAAAATTAACTGAAAATGGAACATGAGCTTAAATATAAAATGTTAAACTATAAAACTTAGAAAAACACAGGAGAAAAATCTTTGAGACTTGAGGCTGGACAAAGTTTTTTTGATTTGACATCAAAAGCATGATCCAGAAAAAGAAAAGTTGATAAATTGGATATCACATTTTAAAAGCTTTTTATCAGAGGAAAATCCTGTTAAGAAGATGCAAAGACAAGCTACAGATTGGGCAAAATGTTTGTAAGTCTCAAATCCAACAAAGTACTAGTATCTAAAACATTTAAATAACTCTCAAAACTCCCAAAGTGAAAAAGCAAACAATCCAATTTGAACATCGGGCAAAAGACACAAAGAAACATTTCACCAAAGAGTCTAGACAGATGTCAAATAAATACATGAAAACATCTTAAATGTCATTAGCTATTAAGGAAATGCCAATAAAAGTCACAATGAAATATCACTTTTACACATTCTACTCATATAACAAAATTTCACATGTATCCTTTATAGGATGTTTAAATATAATAAATAAAAAATAAAAAAAGATAAATCTAAAAAATGTCACTAGACACCTATAAGAATAGCTAAAATAGAAGGTCATGATCACACCAAATGATGACAAGAGTGTGGAGAAACCCTATCACTTAGCCATTACTAGTGAGAATGTAAAATGGTACAACAATTCTGGAAAATAGTTTGGCAGTTTCTTAAAAAAATTAAAAATGTAACTACCCAGCAATTGTACTTCTAGGCATTTATCCTAGAGAAATAAAAACTCATGGTCACATAAAATCCTTTACATGAATATTTATAGACATGTTAGTCACAACAATAAAAAGCTGGAAACAACCCAAATGTTTTTCAGTAGATGAATGATTAGGCATGCTGTGGTACATTCAGACCATAAAATATTACTCAGCAATAAAAAGAACCAACTGCTGATACAATGACTTGGATAGGCCTCCAAAGGATTATGCTGAGTGAAAAAAAATTCTAAAAGGTTACATGTTGGGAGCCGGCCTTGGAAGTCCACTTGATTGACAGGGTCCTGGTGGGCCGAAGACCCCGGCTGCAGGGCGAGCCCGGGAAGCTGAGGTCCTTCTGTCTTCCACCTTTGCTGTTTGATACGGCTGAAGAAATTCCGTGCAGTCGTGGAAGAAGAAAATGGCATGTTTATGCGAAGTACTCACACCTAACCTGAGAATGTCATGGTTCATTTTCCCATTTTCCTACTATGCCTCTTGGCCTTTTCTAACATATACAAGGGTTAAACTCTGAAGCACATCAAAAATGCTTTTTTTCACTTGGTTATAACTTACTATATATTGCTTGAATAAAAAATAATATTAGTATATTCACTCCTTATTTGATTTAGGATTATGCAGTTTAGTGTTTAGACATAAGGTGTTTTAGAAGCACAAGTTTATAGTAAGTTCATTATGAATTCATTATAAGTTCTAACACTTATCTAGGAGTTACGTAGTTGATTTATAACACTGTTTTCACTGACTTAGGATAAAGATTATCTTTAAGGTTTTTACTTAATTCAATTGCTAAAACTCTAAGTTAACATTTGTAAAGTGGGTTTTCACTGAACTCATAATATGCTAATCAGACACTTTTATGATAACTTAGCTAAAGACAGAAAGCAACCTTGGGGGCCTGGGAAACATTACTAAAAGCTTCTTTTGAGTTCTCTTTAGAAATAAGCACTGCAGGATAAGAGAAAAGTAACAGAGACACCTGGACAAGAAAGGCGATTACAAAGCTCTGAAGGTCATAGAAGCCCCAGAAGTAGAACTACTGCTGCATGGAGAACTTTGCACCTGGAAACTTTCTTGAGACATTTCAAGGACTATAATTCAGAACTTTGAACTAAAACTATCATTTTTGGCTTTATGATAAAGACTCATTAACTAAAAGTAGATAGTGTTCTTGGCTTGTTTGTCACTTCTAGACCGCTAGATGGTGGTAACTTTTAAAGCATATGTACGTGAAGGAATTTTCTTTGTCTTGCCCCTTTATGAATGATATAAAAGCTCTGTGTTAACTAACATTAAATTGTCATCTGTTCAGGAAGCAGGTGTCCAAATATAATATTTTCGTCCTTCGCCTATCCGTCTCTCCTTCAGGAAATCTCATGACCTGGCAAGGGGCTGGACCCCTTCAGTTACATACTGTAATATTCCATTTATATAACATTTTCTAGATGACAAATTTTAGAAATGGACAATGGATTAGTGATTACTAGGAGTTGTGGTGGGGATTGGGGTTCTAGGGAACTGAATGTCATGATGGAAATGTTTTCTATATTGAATCTATCAATATCCTGTTGTGATTTTTTAAAATTGTGGTTTTGCACGGTGTTATCACTGGGGCAATCTGGGTAAAGGGTGTGTTGGGTTTCTTTCTATTATTTCCTACAACTGCTTATACATGTATAATTTTCTCAAAATAAGAAGCATAATTTTTAAAAATCTATTTCAAAAAGTAGTAATGTAAATTTTAGCTAAGCCAACCTAAAGTGAAAAGATAAAAACTCAAATGCAGTGTGTCAAAGATAATAGAAGTTAATTTCTTGTTCATTTAACAATCCCAGGGAGGTGTTCAATGGGGTAGGTGGGTTCTTCTCCATGTGATAATTCAGGATCAGGAGGGTGGCTCCAACATCTACAGGGCCTTGTTATAAATGATTGAGGCTTACTCAGATGCCATATCAATAGTCACATTGGTGGAAGGATAAAGAGAGTACAGAGGTGGCCTCTACTCTGAAAAGTACAGCTCTCTGAAAAGCTTTTACCTCACATTGTCACAAATGTGGTCACATCTGGCTCCAAGGAGAACTCAGAAATGTAGTTCCTGACCAAAAAAGCAGCTGAACAGAGAGTACAGATTTTGGTGGACAGGATTCTGTTCGAAATCTAAACACATTTAAGCAACTTGAAAGTACAGCAAAGAAGAAAATGAATGCCCTGGCTTTCTTGTTCCATTCTCTCTATCCTTGAAGGTCACTGCTGTTAATGGTTTACAGTATTTCTTTTTGGATTTTTCCTAGGCATCTACACAGGTTTTAGTTTAATTTTTATTTTATTATTGTTTTAAAAATATTTTTATGGATTTATGGGTACAGGTGCAGATGTCTTACAGGTATATATTTTGTAATAGTGAAATCTGGGTTTTTAGTGTATGCATTACCCAAAGAGTGTACTTTGTACCCAATAGGCAGTATTTCATTCCTCAGCCCTCTTACCTATCTACCTTTTGGAACCTCCAGTGTCTACTATTCTACTCTATATGTCCACATGTACCCACTGATTAGCTCCCACTTATAAGTGAGAACATGCAGCCTTTCACTTTTTGTTTCTGAGTTATTTCACTTAGGATAATGGCCTACAGTTCCATCCATGTTGCTGTAAAATACATGATTTCATTACTTTTGATGACTAAGTAGTATTCTATGGTACATATATACTACATTTAAAGATCCAATTATACTTCATATTGCAAAATACTCCATCATGTATAGGTACCACATTTTCTTTGTCCAGTCCTCTTTTGATGGGCAGTCCTCTTTTGGATTGGGTCCATGCTTTTGCTATTGTGAATAGTGCTGCAATAAACATGCATGTGCAAGTATCTTTTTTGTAGAATGATTTGAGATCCTCCGGGTATATTCCCAGGAGGGGGATTGATGGGTTGTATGGAAGGTTGATTTCTACTCCTTTTAAAAATCGCCACACTGTTTTTCACAGAGCTTGCAGCAAATTGGATGGATTTAGAATCCATCATACTCGGTGATCTATCATAGAAACCAAGAACTGAATACCACATATTCTCACTCACTGTGGGTCTTGAGCATTTATTACAGTACTACGAGAGAGATCAGTAGTAGTGGGACACTGCCGGCGGGGCAGGGAGGGGCAGTGTACATAGCATCACTAAGGGTACCTGATCCTAAACCAGGGGAAGGGAGGACCAGTTGGAGGTCCAAACTTCACCTGTACACGACTACTTAAGTACCTAATTCTGACTGGCATCCCACATCTTTATAATAAAAAATCCAATTATCCATTGATGGACACTTAGGTTGCTCCCATGACTTTGCTATTGTCAATAGTTCTGCAATAAACATACAAGTGTGTGTGTCTTTTTGATAAAAATTATTTCTTTTCCTTTGGGTAGATACCCAGTAATGGGATTATTGGGTTGAAGGGTGGTTCTATATTTAGTTCTTTGAAAAATCTCCATACTGTTTTCCATAGAGGTTGTACTAATTTAACATTCCCACCAACTCTATATAAGCATTTCCTTTTGTTTGCATCCTTGCTAACATCTGTTGCTTTTTTGATACATGTAATCATAGATAAATAGCTCCCACAGGGAGACACCAAAATGAGTTCATGCTTTATAGAGCATTGAGCAACTTTGTCTTTTCACTTACCCATATTTCTTTCTACTGTTCTCTGTCACTGTTTCTCTGTCTCTGTCTCTCTCTCTCTCTCTCTCTCTCTCTCTGTATATATAGATACACACTCACAAAGATACTTCATATCTTTAAAAAAAAGCCTGTGTTATATTCTGTAATAGAGATGTGTTGCACAGCTTATTTATTTTACTATAGAATCATTCATTCCCTTTTCCCCATATATAGACTGTTTCCAATTTTATGCTACTGTAAGCAGCACTAAGTTAAACAACTTTGGACAAAAAACCGTTTCTCTGTTTAGTATTTTTCCATTTATGAGATTCAGAAATAGAATTAATTACTGGACATAAGACTGCTGGGTATAAGGCTGCAAGTTTCATTTTTGTTTTACTCTTGCCTCTTTTTTTGGATGCTTTCATTTTTTTTGGTCAATGAAGATTTCCTCTGTAGGTTTACCAGATTTATTGAGTTCAAAAAGTCAAATTTTATTTCTGGATCTAGTTTGAATTTTGTTGTTTTATTTCTTGGTGTTTACAATTCTCATGTATGTACATGAAAAAATAGGCACAAGACCCTTTCTCACTCTTGGAAAATTGCAGCTTCTCATTCCCAAGAGATTCTCTAATAAAAGTCAGATCCCTGGGTCAGTCATCTTGGACTCTGTGCTCTGCAAGGGGAGAAGTCAGAGGTGTTAAGGTCATTCATACATACAATTCATGCTTCTTGATTTAGAAAAGTTTCAAATAACTTAACAATTTCTTTCCGGGTGGCCACTTTCCCTGAATTTGCAGATCCTGACACTAGGTCTATTCCTTGGGTTTCTGACTCTCCTCAGTACAAGATCCTGGTTTCAGGAGGAGTGCGATCTTCTCTTTTAGTCCTGAATCTGTCTATTTGCTTTGCATTGAAATAGTTTTTACTGATCAGTTGACTCCACCAACAATGCTGTTGTGGTCCTTCTGATTCCTCTTCTCTGGGAAATTCATAATTTTTTCTCCCTTATCTCCCTAGTTTATGATCTGGCCTCTTCCCTCTGTATAAAAGTCATAAAAGCATCCTGCACATTTTTTTCCCTATGGGAGTTTATTTCTGTCTTAGAAGATTTCACAGGGTTCTGCTTGTGCTCCTCTGGTAACCTTGCTTTGGCTGGTTTTCTTGGTTTCTCCTTTCCCCTCCCTGTCCTCTTTCCCATAGGTCTGTGTCCTTCTGTGTGCTTTACCCTTGATCACTTCTATTTTACCTTAAAGGGTAGCAGGGGCAAGGCATGGCAGCCTCTGTGGGGGATGGCACAGGTCTGGGTGAGCAAAAGAGGCTGATAATGGATCATAATTGGGCAGGCAGTGTGGTTAAAGCAGCAGTCCCTAATCTTTTTGGCATCACAGAAGACAATTTTTCCATGGTTGGGGGTGGGGAGGTGGTGTGAGGGTGAAGGGGACGAATCATCAGGCATTAGAGTCTCATAAGGACCAAGCACCCCAGATCCATCTATGTGAAGGTCACAATAGGGTTCGGGTTCCTATGAGAATTTAATGCCGCTGCCAATCTGACAGGAAGTGGACCTTGCTCAGCTGCTGCTCACCTCCTGCTGTGAGGCTTGGTTCCAACAGGCCAGCGCCCCGTCCGGGGATCCATGGTAAAGAATGAGCATGCGATTTGGGGCTAAAGTGTCATTGTCAAACCTGTGTGTACCCATGTGTATGTATGTTTGTGTGTGTGTGTATATGTAGCAGACAACAGAAAGCAGAAAAGCTACTTAAGAAAATAGAAAAGAAACCTCGGGAAAGTCAAAGGAAAGAAATAAAGAAAAATGTCAGTGGCTTTTGGAAGTCTAGGAGAGGAACAAAAGAAAGTTTTCTGAAGTTAAGTTTTAAAAGTATTAAGAACACTCTTTTCTTCTGAAAAGAAACAAAACAAAATAAAAACAAAAACAAAAAAAGTGAGAACAAAAACCAGACTGCATAGAATTAAGGAAGAAGCAGCAAAGAGTTGAAACTGAGACTCTGGAATCTGTCTGCCTGGGTTCAAATCCCAGTGTCACCACATGTTAACTAAATGACACAGGACAATCACCTTGTTTCTCAAGTCCTTCACATGTGAGACAGGGATAATAATAGTGCCTACCTCCTATGACTGTTGAGAGGATCAAATAAGACAATACATGTGTATTATACATGTACATTACTTGAGGGACCCATCAGAAAATCAGCTACTCTAATGAAGAAAACAGAATTTATTATGAAGATTTGACTTTGCAGTGGTAGAAACTGAAAGAGGAGTCTATGGTGGACTGGATATCTTTCATCTAGTGTTGAGCATAAAGTAGCATTAGGGTAGTCAGGCTGGCAGCTAGATCTGGGTGTGAGTGAAAGCAAAGACAAACTGGACCCCATGAGGATGAACTGGAACTCACGTCTGTTTCTGTCCACCTGCAAAGCTGGTGCCATGACTGACATGCAGGAGAAGCTGGCATCCTTCACCAAGATCCCATGTGCACATGTGAAGAAACTAAAGGAAGAGATAAAACAAGAGTTGAAAGACCTGCCAGTGACAACATGAACAGCTGCTAAAGTGCCTGGTGCTTCCCACTGACTTTCAGAGCATAAAAAATATGGCTGCCGCCTCAATTGTGCCTTTCAATCTCGTCCAAGTTTTCTCTTGTGACCACCAGTGACACGGAACTACTCAGAAATGGGAATTCTGGGAAATGTAGTTCCAGCTCAGCTATGTTGTCTTAGGGTAGAGCCTATAAAGTCACCACAGCATGTTAAAGACTAGGAACACAGTGGCTGAAAATAAATGTTAACTATTGGTGTTGAGTTATGAGAAGAAAGAAGTAAGAGGTCTCTGGTCTGAGAAAACCAGCAACAGGAAGGAAGGTGATGGTCCCCAAAGGTCCACTGGAGGTGTGTGTTTGGGGTGGAGGTGGTTACTGTGAGATGGAAATCTTTCTGCTTCTTCCTATCATGGTTGCCAACACTGTCTCAAGCTGGCAAATGGGACCTCTGCCCTTTTGAAGTTGCTGATCAAAGCACTCTGTTTCTCCTATGAACAAAGGCCCTCTTTCTTAGCCCCCTCTAGAGTTCTTCTTTCATATTGAGAAGAGGCTTACTGTAGCCACAGGAACTTGCTCCAAAGCAAAACCTTGTGTTTTCCATGACAGCTGCCATAGCTGTACACCTTTGGAGTTCTGGCTTTTTCTGTCTGCCTTAACTTCATAGACTCAGACTCTTTACTCAATTAAGGCAACCCCTGTCTCAGCATCTCCCCCATATCCTTGACCCCCACCAAGTCCCATAATCCTCCCAGCCATGTTAGGAGAATGGTGGGCTGCCTTCTCCAAAGGCAAGGCTCCTGGGGACCCCTGCTGATGCTCCATGTACTCCCATGAAACACTGGTCTTCATATATAAACTTAAAATGTACACATAAGGGATAAAGAATCCATAACAAGTCCACTGATTTATCCTCTTCATGCCTCAGTTTATTTGCATGGAAGATAAGGTTGTCAGCCACCTTCCTCAAAAGGATATTCTGAGGTTTCACAATGAGGATTTGACATTTATTAACCAGGGTCATATGAAAGCCCTGATTTAATCTCTGGAAAAATGCTTTGAGCATTTCAGACATAGGGACCATATAAGCATAAAGAATTTTGCCCATCGCTCTTGAAGGAGGGGGCGGTCAGTCAACAGAGGCATGGGCCAATCCTTGGTTCACCACTTTATGCTTGTGTCTAGTCAAGTGGAGAATCGGAGGGCAACATATACTCTGCTGGTTATTATCTGTTAACTATTCACATACTGAACAAAGATATTATGAAAATATTTACCACATGAGAGAATAGAATTATTTCAGTCAAGAGGTTAAAATAGTGCAACAGCCTCTTAATAGGCTTATCATTCTTGGGGGACAATACTAAAAAATTTGAGCCTTTTATATGCCAGTCACTACATTATACCCTTCCACATAAATATCTCTTGGAGTTCATGCAACAATCCTTTTAGGTAGATATTATTGTCTCTGAAGGTCAGAAAGTTTAAGTAATTTGTCCAAGGCCACCAGCTAGTAAGGAACTAAATTAGAATTTGCTTGTATCAAAAATATTCATGATCTCCCACTATGTTATCAAACAATAATAGTTTCCTTCTAGATCAACAGCTGTATTATTTAGCACTTACTATTTATGGCCATTTTGTGATGCAGTGGCAATGTAAGTAAAATAAAGATAAAATAAACTTTTAAGAACTATAGCTATTATGTTTTAGAGCACACAATTACATTCATAGTGTACCCAAACTTATATAAGAGCAAAAAATGTTACTGTTCTTGTGCCTTACAAAACAGATGCTATTCCTTGGAAGAAAGATTCTGTAAGTGGGAAACCAACAACAGCTGAATTTGTGTGAAGAGAAAGCCAATGCGTTCAGTGCTGGAAGCTCCAGGAAACTGAAGAAGACAAATATTAAAGAGAAAGCAGAGACATTATCATAAAGCCATTTATTTGTGCAGTAAATTCACAGTGTTTCGGGTCATTCTATTTCTGCTGTTTGGTCAGGGGTATGATATCTATTTCTCCAAGAGTGAGCAATCACCGAGAATCCCTCATTGTTTATTGTCTGTGGTATGTTGGAAAAGTGACTTTCTGAAAATAATCTATTCGCTGTAATTATCCAAATCTCACATCAGAAACCAATATGTTCAGCATGAAGGGAAAACTTTAATAAACAAGCCTGCACTATACTCATACTAATAGTCAGCTGAGTTAAGATAGTGAAACTTTCAGAAACCTGTGTTAAAAAAGACAGTATGAATACAGTGAGGAGAAATTCCTGTTCGTCTGCAATGTTGTACAGATTGAGAGTGTATGAAGATGTGTCCTGAGATGCTGAGAATGAAGATGTGTCCTCTATTGTAGGAACCAGGGCAAGGGCCCAAGGGGAAGAAACCCTTGGAGTGCCTCTAATTCATTGTTCTAAATGGAGGCTTTCCTTGGTAACTAAAGATGGTATTTGTATAATTTATAATTTTAACTGTCACATAAGTTCTTCTACAAAGAGTAGGTCTTGATAAAAGGGAGACACCTCGTCCTGTTGAACACTGGTGTGCTTGGATGTGCAGAGTGAAGCAAAGAGCAGGAGAGAAATTCTTTGCTGTGCTTGAAAGAATGAGAAATTTGGAGTTCCAGAGGGCAAGGTGGGAGAAAGTAGAGAAATGAGGAAAGAGGGGAGGGAGATGGTGGAGAATAAAATGCTAGGACTCCTGGGCCACTTTGCTGACATCATCAGGTCAAGTCCACTAAACTCAGCATATGATTTATGGGAGTGAATTTCTTGTAAACAATGATGAAAAGACTGAATTTGGTCTCCAGCTTGAGGTAGTGCAGCTCAGAAACTGCTTGTAAAGACATAAGAATAGGGAGAAAAAGAGGGTTCGATAGAACACATCTTTGAGGATTTCTAGAGATTATGATGGAGGTTTTAGACTTTTCCTGGCTATGGACTTGAGAATCCCAAGTAATCCTCTCTAGATATCAAGAGTTGTAAAGCTGGCACTTCTGTTTTGGAGATATGCTTAATTAAATCCCCCAAAAGTTATTGAACATTCATTATAGGTAGAGAACTGTGCTGGGTGAAAGGAAAAGAGAGATTCAGCTATATATTTCACAAGTGTGTGTTGCTGAAACTATGACAAAATTCAGTTCCTTCCCTTAAATTGCTTATAATCCAGTAAAAGAGAGGGACAGGAAGACACCAAGTTTACAAGCAGAATGAGGTAGGAAGTCCTGATGTAACCCAGTGTAGTGTCTGTGTGACATAGCTGGATTTCTACCCCAGCCTAACCCTGCTTATCTCCAGCAACAGGATGCCTGCAGTCAGAAATTCCCCTCTTGACGAGATCAGGTGAAACCAGCTGGATCCAAGACAGCAGCTCACTTGCCTTCCGAAGAACTTATGACCACATTGTACTCTTAACTTCCATGCTGAATAACATTCTCATCAGCCCCGTGACAGTTGACAATTGCCATAACAACCAGGAGAAACCATAAAAAGACAAATGGAGGTGGCACTTTGGTTTCCAAAAGTCCACCATCCATTTCCAGATAATTCATGATTATTCTTCCTCTTGCTTTTAAAAAAGATTTATTTTAAAGATATGGGGTACAATTCAGGGCCATACAAATGTTCATTATGCAGATACCTATGTTGATGAGGTATGTGCCCCCTCCGCTGGCAGTTTTCCACTACTGCCGGTTTCTTTCTTATAGTATTATGATAATTGTTCAAGGTCTGCTTATGAATGAGAACATGTGGTACTCAGTTCTTTGTTTCTGTGATAGATCACTCAGTATTATAGACGCTAAGTCCATCCAAGCTCCCCTTGCTTTTAATGTCTAACCCCTTCATTAGGGAAACACTTTTTATTTTATTTTATTTTATTTTTTTTATGGCACGTGTCTGTAGTTCCAGCTACTTAGAAGGCTAAGGAGAAGCACTTTATTTTTAAATTTTTTATATTTTTTAAAACATATTTTTTATTTTAAAATTGTGTGGTACAGTTAAGGGTTAGGTATACAAATATGCATCGTTCAGGACCCTTGTTGATAAGGGGTGTCTCCCCATCCCCAGACGGATATTTTTTTTTTTTTTTTTTTGAGTTGGAGTCTCACTCTGTCACCCAGACTGGAGTGCAGTGGCCGCTCCCGGCCACTGCAGCCTCAACCTGCTGGGCTCTGGCGATCCTTCCGCCTCAGCCTTCCAAGTAGAAGGCGCGGGATTACAGGCTGAGCCACCGAGCCCGGCTCCCAGACAGATATTGATTACTGTTAATCCCACCTCCCTTCCGCTTCCCACCCCCCCATAGTTTCCCACCACTGTCCATCCTTTTCTTATAGTATTATGATAGATGTTCAAGGTCCACTATATGAGTGAGAACATGTGATTCTCAGATCTTTGTTTCTGTGAGAGATCACTCAGTATTATAGACTCTAGTTCCACCCAGGTTGCTGCGAAATTCATGATTTTGTTCTTTTTTATGGCTGTGTAGTATTCCATTGTGTATATGTACCACATTTTAAAAATCCAGTCCTCTTTTGATGGACAGCATGGTTGGTTCCAGATTCTTGCTATTGTGAATAATGCTGTGATAAACATATATGAAGCACTTTATTTTAACACTCTCACCTCCCACTCTGTGAGAAGTTGACATGCAAGCCAAGCTCCTACTTCTTCATTCCATGGCCATGGAATAAAAGCCTGTGCTGCTTGACCCCTGCTTTAGCTTTTGTTTATTGGCTTTGTGACACTGGACAAGAAAGAACTCCTTTCTTAGGGTAAAGTCGACTAAGTTGGTAACACTGACAGGGCACAGAGAACCAGAGAACAATCAATTACAATGGGTAGCAGGTTCAGAAAGGTTACTTTTCCACCTGCATGTTAGACATTTATAGATATGTTTTACTAGTACTTACTATGTGCCATAACCTGTGGTAAGATCTTTCTATCGAATTCTCTGAACATATCCATGAGATGGGCATTATTTGATATCTGTTTTATGGCTGAGGAAATGGACTAGAAGTTGACACAATCGGTGAGTATTGAACCAGACTGGAACCCACTTAGTCCGAGTGCAGAGCTCACACCTGTCCTTAATCACTGCACTGCAATTTGTGGGAACATCTGGGTGAAAGGCATACAGTTCTTCCTTGTGTGTGCTAGCACAAATCCAACAGTTAATTTAGGACACAGTTTTACTCGATATACTTTCCTTTTAACATCACTCATCATTTGATACTCATAAAAATAAAAAAACAAACAATTCCTATCCTTTCCTCAATCCCTACCTGATCTAAGTTGTCTCTAAAAGCACTAGAGATTGGTGGAATGGATACACAAAGGGGCCTTGTAGAGCAGCCCTGTCAGCAAGTTGTCTTTAAGTTGTTTTTCCTGAGGTGGCAATGGATCCGCAATGTCATCCCACACCTTGTGACTAGGGCTGGAGCTGCAGTTTCCTGCCAAGGAACAGGACATACTCAAATCTCTAGTCCAGATCTCAAATTTGATCGCTATCTTGGTGGGCTTTGTTGACATATGTAACCTACTATAGGCAGAAGTCATGGTCATCTAGTACCACGACCTGGACGTGCAAAAGATGGGAGAATATGCTAGTGACAACCCATGGGATAGGAGATTTTTTCCTTGATGATATAGATACTCTATGGTACTCTGGAACTATTATAAAGATAGTTCCCTCAATTTCCTTCTCTAAGCCTAGCATTCTGTCTTCAAGGAGTTTAGAGTCTATTCGTTGAAACCAATTAAAAAAATCCCCACTAGTCAAACAGGAAGTGACAGATGCCAAATGAGCAGTTCTGGTCAGGGCCATGCAGTTTCAGAGGAGGTGGGTTTGGTCTGGGGCCTCTGGAGAAGACTTCCCTGCAGGGGCTAGGCTTGCTTCTGTAGCCCTCGGGGAGCTACCTGAGGGCTTTCCACAGAGCAGTGACAGGGTCAAAGTGATACTTTAGGACAATGATTCTGGCTTTGAGGTTGTCTCTGAGGAAGAACCCTGCCAAAAAAGGCTTTGCAATGGTGGAGGAGCTGTGAGCACACCGTGCCAGCAGGAGGCTGCCAAACAGGCTGCTTGACCTGGCTGCGCTGCCATGGGTCTCTTGTTGTTGCCCTATATGGCTATAGACTCTGCCACTCAGTCACGGGCTCTCTCACTTCTAGCCTGCTGCTCTCTTGTTCCTAAGAGTGTCTTCCTTTCTGTTTCAGTTCTCCCAATACCAACTCTGTTTTCACCACAACCACAGTTAGAACCCATACAGGATATTGATTTCACCCTTATCCCATAAACTTCTTGAGTTCCTTCATTGACCTCTATCACTCAAACTTGTTATATTCCTTTGGTTTTCCACAATCTTCTCTTGAGAGATTATATATCTGTTTATCTCATGCATTTTCAGTTATTCATTTCTGGTAATGATTGATCTGTCTTGAAATATAAATGCAAATATAAAGTGTATTTGAGAAACAAGTTACAGTCTAAGGTGGAAATGCTCATTCTCTAGCCATCTTATCTTCAGACCAGAACCCATCTTTGATTATGGCTTTTACTCTGGTTGGTCACATCCAGTCAGAGTTCTTCCTTGCTGAGGGGAATAGAAACAGAGAGGAGGAAAATAAATCTTTTACATTCATTTCCCGAGCCTATGAAATTTGCAAGATACAAGGAAGGTGTATTTCTTTAAGGAGACTGGAATATTTCTGAGGGTTAGTAGTCTGGGTGGTGGTGTGATGGGGACAGTGGAGGAGGAAAGGGTTAAAGAGAGAAGCAAGGAGAGAGAAGGCCATGAGAAGCACCCTCCAGAGGCCTAGGCAAGGAGACTTTGATTCTTGTGTGAAAAATAGGTAGGGACTAGCTTTGAAACCTATCAACAAAAAAACCAAAAAACTGTTCAAATCTTTAACGGGGTCCAGTATAAATTCCATCTGAAGGTGTGTATGTGTGCGTGCACACATTCTGGAATTCTTTGTCTTCTGATTAGAACATGGACTGTAGCAGCATGTTCAGTTTAGGCTAAAAGTGGTACAGACACCTTGGATATAGTCCTGCTGGACTTGATGAGGAATCTTTAACCACTTTTCTCAGTCTCAGGCTAGTCTGGAGAAGGAAATCATAACTTTGCTATACTAGTTACACATTACCAACATGCTACTGGATTTTCCTGTTCCCTTTAATTTGCTTTTTCTGAGTTTTGGGAGTTTTTATTTTTATTTTTGCCTGCTTATCTGGTTTTGCAGACTTTGTTCCTCCCTGACAATGTTCTTGTGTTATAACCACGCCTTAACAATGAGGTTTGGTTAAATTTCTCCCATTATTCATCCACTTTCCCCACAGTGGCAGTGTGATCTTTGTCTCTGTGGTACTGTAGCAAATGATTACAAATTTAGTGGGTTAAACAATACACATTTATCATCTTACAGTTTGTGGGGATCAAAGGTCCTAAACAGAGCTCATTGGGCTAGGGTGAAAGGATTTTTCTTCAGGGTTTCAAAAAAACTCAGCTGTGGTCCAACCTACAGGATTCTCAGGAAAACTAAAGCCCTTCAGGTAACAGGACCCATCCTTCCTAGAAGTTGGGTTAGTATTGGTTTGCTAATAATTCTGTTGATCCATTTGAGTGTATCATACTCTAAACCAAGGATTCTTGCTTTTTTTTATTTTTTTATTTTATTTTTTTTGAGTTGGAGTCTCACTCTGTCGCCCAGACTGGAGTGCGGTGGCTGCTCCCGGCCACCGCAGCCTCGACCTGCTGGGCTCCGGCGATCCTTCCGCCTCAGCCTTCCAAGTAGCTGGAACTGCAGGCGCGCACTACCACGCCCGGCTAATTTTTTGATTTATTGTAGAGATGAGGTCTCGCCAAGTTGTCCAGGTGGGTCTCGAACTCACAGGCTCAGGCAATCCAGTCACCTCAGCCTCCCAAAGCGTGGGATTACAGGCTGAGTCACCGAGCCTGGCATGGATTCTTGCTTTTTAAAAATAATTTTAATTTTAAAGCTGTGGGGTACAATCCTGGGTTAGATAAACAAATATTCAGGTTAGGTATACAAATTATGCAATCACCCAAGTTGATAAAGTGTGCTCCTCCCCACGGTAGTTTCCCTCAACTGCCAATCCCACCTCCCTTCCCCTATTTCCCACTACTGCCAATTCCTTTCTTATAGTATTATGATAATTGTTCAAGGTCTGCTTATTAGTGAGAACATATGGTACTCTGTTCTTAAAGTTTTTGTTTTTTGTTTTTTTTTGGCGAGACAAGGTCTTGCCAAGTTGACCAGGCCGGTCTTGAACCCCCGGGTCCAGGCAACCCACTTGCCTCGGCCTCCCAAAGTGCTGGGATTACAGGCTGAGCCACCGAGCCTGGCTGGTACTCTGTTCTTTGTTTCTGTGATGGATCACTGAGTATGACAGGCTCTCCACCAAGGGTTTTTTATTTTTATTTTTTTGTTTTTTAGTTGGAATCTCATTCTGTCACCAAGGCTGATGTGCAATGGCATGCTTACTTGCAATGGCACCAAGGCTGAAGTGCAATGACACCTGCTGGGCTCCGGCGATCCTTCCTCCTCAGCCTTCCAAGTAGCTGGAACTACAGGTGCGTGCTACCATGCCTGATTGATTTTTGATTTATTGTAGAGACAAGGTCTCGCCAAGTTGCCCAGGCTGGTCTAGAACCCGCAGGCTCAGGCAGTCCACTCACCTTGGCCTCCCAAAGTGCTGGGATGACAGGCTGAGCCACTGAGCCCAGTCCATCAAGGGTTTTTAAAGTATTTCTTCCTTCAGCAGACACAGATCTGAGAAATGCAACCTACTCAATATTGCTACACGGCTGGTAATCCTTTAGTAGCTGGCGCTGCCTCATCTTTACCCCACACATTACCCTATCTGGAACCTCATCTGAGTCCAGCTCTGCTTTGTGTTACTGTCTTCCCAGCTGAGTTCTCGGACCCTCATTGTCCCACTTCTCTTTTCGCAGAGTACACAATATTCCTCAGATGGATGATTCTCCTGTACTCGTACAATAAGCATTTCTTGGTCCCAGAAGCCCATACATTTATTTCCAGCATTGTCTCAACATGATTTGCCTAACACTGTTACATTGCTTTGAATTTGATGGTTTTAATATCACATATCTGCCAGAGTCATAAGCTAATTTCTTAGTATTTAAGGTTTTAACTTTTTCCTCCTGTGATTGAAAGATGGAAAAACAACATTGGCAGCACTGGGGGTGAATAGATTTGTGTTTGAACTTTCTCTATAGCAGGAAGGATATTGGGAGGTACATCATAAATATTACAGGAGTCTGGCCCAAATCACAGGATGCCTGTGATTTTTTAAAAAACTTTGTTCCCTTCTTTGTGAAGAAACCTGTATTTTTTTTGGTCTTAATAATGTTTTTAATTTTTTTTGTGTCTTTTAAAAAAATTCTATTTTAAAGATGTGGGGCACAATTCAGGGTTAGGTATACAAATAGTCATTGTCAGGTAAAGTTTGGGCCTCACTTTGGTACCCACTTCACCTGGTCTGAGATCAGATACCCTTATTGATGAAATGTGTCCCCCCCTCCTCTGGCAATTTCCTATCACTGCCAATCCCTTTCTTATAGTATTATGATAATAATTCAGGGTCTGCTTATGGGTGAGAACATGTGGTACTCAGTTCTTTGTTTCTGTGATAGATCATTGAATATGATAGACTCCAAATCCATCCAAGTTGCTGTGAAGTCCATAATTTTGTCCTTCTTTATGGTTGTGTAATAATACATTGTGTATATGTACCATATTTTTTTAATCCAGTTCACTAATGATGGGTAGCATGGTTGGTTCCATGTTTTTGCTATTGTGAATAATGCTGTAATAATAATAATAATAATAATAAGTTCATGTATTTTTTCATAGAGTGATTTGAGTTCCTCTGGGTATATTTCCAGAATGGGAATTGTTGGGTCACATGGAAAGATGACATTTAGATCTTTTAGGAATTGTCACCCTGTTTTCCACAGAGATTGTACTAGTTTGCAATCCCACCAACAGTGTAGAAGTGTTCCCTTTTCTCCAGCTTTTTTTTTTTTTTGAGTTATTGATGATGGTCATCCTGACTGGAGTTAGGTATCTCAGTGTGGTTTTGATTTGCATTTCTTTGATGATTAGTGAAGCTGAGCATTTTTTTCTTGTATCTGTTGGCTGCTTGTATGTCTTTTGAGAAGTGTCTATTAATATCTTTTGCCCATTTTTTAATGAA
The DNA here is from genome assembly GCA_027257055.1 of Cephalopachus bancanus. Taxonomy (NCBI): domain Eukaryota; kingdom Metazoa; phylum Chordata; class Mammalia; order Primates; family Tarsiidae; genus Cephalopachus; species Cephalopachus bancanus. The sequence continues at coordinate 3,863,881 of JAPVLO010000021.1, read as the reverse complement.
GTTGTTTGTTTTTTTCTTTTTGTCATATTTGAGATCCTTGCAGATCCCAGATGTTAGTCCTTTGTCAGATACACAGTTGGAAAATAATTTTTCCCAGTCTGTGGGCTGTCTTCCCACTCTCTTGATGATTTCTTCACCCCTCCTGTTAACATAGTGTTGGAAGTCCTAGCTAAAGCCTTCAGACAAGAGAAGGAAGTCAAGGGAATCCAAATAGGAAAAGAGGAAGTAAAGTTATCCCTCTTTGTTGACGATATGTTTCTATACCTCGAAAATTCAACATAATCTGTCAAAAATCCTGCACTGATCAAGGACTTTCACAAAGTCTCAGGGTGCAAAATCAATGTGCAAAAGACAGTGAAATTCTTATACCCCAACAACAAACAGGCAGGTAACCAAACAAAAAAGCACAACCCTATTCACAATAGCAACAACAAAAAATGAAATACCTTGGCATCTTCCTAATTAGAGAAGTGAAAGACCTTTACAATGGAAACTACAAACTACTATTCAAAGAAATCAAAGATGACACAAACAAATGGAAAAATTTTCATGCTTATGGATTGGAAGAATCAACATTGTTAAGATGTCCATCTAACCCAAGGCAATCTACAAATTTAACACAATACCCATCAAATTACCAGTATCATTCTTCTCAGACCTGGAAATGACAATACAGAAATTCATATGGAAACATAAATGACCACAAATAGACAAAACAATCTTCAGCAAAAGACACAAAGTGGAAAGGGTACCTGCATAATGATCATTTGTATATCTAACCCTAAATTGTACCCCACATCTTTAAAATAAAAATATTAAAAGTTAAAAAAAAAACAAAGTGAGAGGTATCACACTTCCAGACTTTAAACTTTAATATAAATCTACAATAATCAAAACAGCCTGTTATTAATACAAGAACAGGTATATAGACCAATGGAACAGGATAGAGATTCCAGAAGCAAAACCTCATTTTCTCAACCAAGTCATCTTTGACAAAGCCTCCACCAACAACCACTGGGTTCAGTAAATGATGCTGGGAAAACTGACTGATCACATGCAGAAGATTAAAACAAGACCCCTACCTATCACTATACACAAAAATCAACTATAAATGAATTAAAGACCTAAACGTAAAATGTCCAACTATAAGAATCTTAGAAAATGCAGGAGACACTCTTATGGAAATTGTATCTGGCATCCATCTTAATAATGTTTTAATGCTTATTCTATCAAAATTTTTTTTCTGGAGTTTTAAACATCACAATGGATATGGGAAGGATGGGGTCTTACCCAGACGAATTGCTCTTCTTGGACCATTTCTCTAAAGATGAGATATAGACCTAAACCCTCCTTGGAATGAGATGTAACGTAAATAAATAAGCATTCTTTCTCTTCTATGGCCCTCCACTATGCCTCCACCTAACCCTGTCTCTGTTTCCTCACCAGCTTCTCTATCCCACACAGTGTTCTACTAATACCACTAATATTGCTCAAATGCTCAAGACCTCAACATGAAGGGAGCACAGTATTGAAAATTTTTCTACCAAAAAGTTCAAAACATTGCCTTATTCTCACAAAATCTAACTCTACCTCAATTTCTACAAAATACCCTCCATCATCGTCCATAAGTTCTAGTGAAACTGAAGTGTTTGAAAATTATAAAAGAAAGCTCTAAAAAGCCACCTGACCACTTTACTACCTCCAATCTAAAATTGCCTTTTTGGAAAGTGAGAAAATTTTTAGCATGAGAGCTTTGAACTTTTGACGACCCTGTTCCTAATGGAAACAGTAAAGTTCCAGCCTGTTTTGTGGTTCACTGTACTTTCTCTACTGTAGCACTAATCACATATTTTCAATATTACTTGTGTGATTGCAGTCTTTTCCAGTAGACTGTAAGAAATATTGTTGATTTCACTGCAAAAATAACAACCATTGTGACTTAGTTCATTTTGTGCTGCTATAACAGAATATCAAAGACTGAATAATTTATAATGAAAGAAACTTGGCTGAGGTGAGTGGATTGCCTAAGCCCGCAGGTTCGAGACCCGCCTGGGCAGCAAGACCTCATTTCTACAATAAATCAAAAAATCAGCTGGGCGTGGTAGCGCATGCCTGTAATTTGGCTACTTGGAAGGCTGAGGTGGAAGGATCGCCGGAGCCCAGCAGGTCGAGGCTGCAGTGGACGGGAGCGGCCACTGCACTGCAGTCTGGGTGACAGAGTGAGACTCCAACTCAAAAAAAAAAAAAGAAAAGAAAAAGAAAGAAACTTATTGGCTCACAATTCTGGAGGCTGAAAATTCCAATATCAAGGTATTGGCATCTTGGAACTTCTTAATGTGTCATCCCTTGGTGGAAGACAGAAGGGCAAAGAGAAAGCAAGAGAGAGGATGAACCAACTCCCGAGGCAATGGTGTTAATCCATTTATGATGGCAGAGCCCCCATGACCTTAGGTCCCACCTGCAAACACCACTGCATTGGAGAACAAGTTTTTGACATATGAACTTTGGAAAACATATTTAAAATGTAGCACATTACATTGACCAGAGAAAAATCTGTATCTTGAAAGCAGCAGCTGTGATTTGCAAAGTCCAGATTTAGAGGCTCTTAATTATGAATATATTTCATCAGTTCATCATATGATTTTTTTTATCCTTACCAGTCTTGTAGGTGGTATTCCCCAGAGCTGTGATATAGCCCCCAAACCAAGACCCAATTTTTGAGACCTTGGATATGAGGGTATACTATCCTTCAGCAAATTAAACTGTACAATCAGCACAGAAATGATCAAATCAGAGAGGATGAAACTCACTTTGAAAAGAGATACTCCTCAGCTATGGGAAGACTTACCTTGAAGTTAAAAACGTGTCTCTGAGTAGTGGGGTAGTCAGCTGTGGAAGTATAGACAAAGTGAGATCACCAGTGCAAAAATGAGTACTGGTAGTGTAAACACTAGATGAGGAGAGGACATCTTGTCCAACAGCTATCCAATATGGTGGGTTCCACTGGCAAGGTCATTCCTATTGTGCATGTGGTTCTTTCAGCTATGTTGGTTGGATGCTGTCAAACACACCTCTAACTCGCATAGTCACTGAGCACCCTTCCAAGTCCAAAGGGTATTTCATGAAGTTGCCCTCAGGGAGAGGAAGTAGGATAGGCTGGTAAAATTTGTCCATCACCATAGTAACTATATTTTAAAATGTCAATTCATAAATTATTATTCTGGACTTACATGGCTTTTTTGAGGTTGGCAAATGCAAGGATACTGTGACAGGTGGAGTTCTCCTCATTGCACTGGCATATCAGATTTCTGTGTTTGCAAGACTGAGGGTGTGTCCCATGGATCTAGGAAATTTATAAGTGTAATGAAAATCTTCTGGAAACATCTCTACATCACTGTATGCTTTTTACTACAATCATGTATAAATCCATTAACTTGAAATTATTACTATTATCATGAAATAATTAACAATGAACTATGTAGTAAGGCATGGCACTTGTAATAATTATTGCTTGATCATCATTCTACGACTCCAACATTTAACTTTACAACAAAAATCTTCTCAGTAGTCAGCCACTTAGGAATACTAGAAATGCTGTTACGTGTTCAAAACCTGGTTTTGCCTTTCATCAGTTATGTGACCTTGGGCAAATGATCTAATCTTTTTGAGACTCTGTTTCTTCATCTGCAAAATGGGGACAATAAGACTTGGTTCTCAGAATTGTCAAGAATAAATGAATTCTTACCCTGCAGGAGGTATTCTTATCAGGATAAGATTGCTTACCCTGAACCTACTTTTTCTTTGTTTACCTTCTCCATTTACCAGCTTTTTGAAAACTTACTTTAGAATGTATTTTAGAAATGCACTCTTTTGGCTATGTGCTTCTAGGATTACCACTCCATTGGAAGATATATTTAAGTATTTCACTTCTCATATACCTAATATGAAAGAAAGAAAACAAATACAATGTGTATGATTAGAAACTCATAAGGTTCTTTGAGTTTCTTAGAACAACCATTACCACCTTTTCAGCAATGATTATGGATTTCATTGTAATTTTTATTTTGTATCAAAATTCTGTGACTCAAGTTCTCTGCATTCAATATTGAAGTTTTCTAAGAATACATTTGGAAATTATTCACTTAAAAGTGGTTCCTTTACAGTATGCTCTGGGGAGTTGAAGGGAATGTTTACTTAGAAAATTACCTAAGTGATTCATCCCACATGTAGAAGGGAGGCTGTAGTGGAGACCACTGGCTGCTATTTCTTCCCTCCAAGGCTGGTTCTAAGGAAGTTGTTGGAGTTCCGTGCAAGATTATTGCAGCCCCACTGTTATGTGTTCTTGACAGAGCACATGAGCAAAAATAAGTGAGAATATAGTAACTTATACTCATTAAGGTTTTATTTAATAGATACCCATTGGCCTTTATATACTGTAAAAATGATGCTTCCCCCAGCATTCATTGAACATTTATAGAGATGAATCATATATTAGAGCACAAAATAACATGCCAATTAATTCTTCAAAGTAGAAACCATATTTTAAGATCATAATGCACAGTAGTTTAATTCCAACATGCACACAATAAAAAAATCTAAGAGAAAAATTAAAATTGTAATTACAGACTATTTAGAAATGAATGAAAATGGAAGCAACTATCTATAATACGACCAACAGCTATCTATAATAAGTTCATATGTATATTATGAACTCAGAGGACAATTTATAAACTTGGATGATTTTTAAAAACTCAGTAAAAATAAAGTATATGAACTAAGCACACGATTTTCAAGATGCTGGTAAAGGAGAAGATAGACAAAGAAAAATTTTACCATGCAGAGAAAAAGATGGGATCAGGCAAGTAACCTGAAAACCTGAGTAAATAATGCCAGTGGAGGAATTCTAATGATGATGCATGTTCTTGGAAATAGGTCTTGTACTTTTCCATGGTGTATTTTCAGGACTTCAGTATGTCCTGATTCCATGAAGACCTGGAAGATGTTCTAAGCTTCACAACAAGATGATAAAAAAAAGTTTCAAAAGAGAGCTAATAGTTTCAAAATAAATTGCTATTATCTTGCCAAGATTTCAAGGTATGGGTAAAAATTGAAGACTCTTTTAAAGATTGAAGATTATTTTAAACTCTTTTTTGGAAGCTAAGCAAAAACATGTTCCAAGGGTAAACACCAGGTGTTGTATATAACACACAACAAAATGGCAACTGAGAAAAACATAGGAGACAGTTACAGGATGTTCATTAAACTAGCTTTAATTTTCTGTCTGAGTAATTTTTAAGAGTTTTTGTTTTGTGATAAGTTTGTGGAGTGCACCTGCTCACTCAGTTTCTTAAGGTTGCTATTTTGGGCAATGCTAAACTTTCTTTTATTCCCAGATTTATACATCCTACTCCCTGCTGGTGAAAGTTAGCTAAAGCTATCAGTGTGATAAAACTACTCTTCCTCTGGAGTTTTTCAGCCCTGGAGTACACAAGTTCCCACTTTACTTTATTTCTCTGCAGACTCAGAGGCTAGAGTAGATTGTCATTAGCCTTACTTACTATTATGATTATGTGCTTTTGTCCTTTTCAATACTTTATAGGTATCTCAGTGAGATGTAGGAAGAGAAGGGATTTGAGGAGGGCACTGGGGCTATTAGGTGATCCTGTATTACATGATAATTCACTACTGCAGACTTTTCCAAACTATATTCCTTGGAATGTTTTTCTAATAGGTGCTTAACAATTTCAAATCCCCCCTTTGGGGATTTATCATAATGTGACTTCTTTACTCAGTACTTAAAAGCCGCTTTTAGAAGTACTGAGTAAAGAAGTCACATTCTTTTATTTAAATTTAAGCTTTTATTTGCACACACAACACTTTTCCACAGCTGCATCTCTGCCTGGGCCAGGCTCTAGGTTGAGGCTAGTCAGCAGACTTCCTTCTTGGCTCTTTCTCTTCCTCTTCTTCTTGGAGTAGTCAGTTACCTGGACCATCATTTAAATTTGAAGGGTGCCTTTTTTGGCCTTTTAACTATATTTGGCACCAACATATCTTTATGTGTTACGATCTCCTTGGTTTTATTTTCTCCCTTTAATACCAAAGAACAAGCTTCTACCATGTGCCACTCCACCACTTGCTTTAAATATGCATCCTACATGCCAGACTCTTCCACTTGATGTGTGTGTGTGTGTGTGTGTGTGTGTGTGTGTGTGTGTGTTTGGTGTATTGTAGTGGAGGAAAAGTGGTCTGTGAAATCAATCCTACTGGTAGCTATCTGGACATCTAAATATGGGCTCTCTTTGTAGCCCCACTGCCTACATTAAAGGTGCCGTAGCCATCTGCTAGTGATGGGTGTAAAAAAACCATTCTATTCTCTACCTCTTGGAGCTCTGAGGAAGCTTTAATCAGTTCTTCGTTTTAAATTTACTATAAAAAATACAAGTTCTATAGTATTTGTGGTGAAGTATAAGGCACAGTTTCATTGGTTTAGCTAGACATGTACCCTCCCTTAGCTGGAGGCAGGGGCAGGTGGTGAGGGAACACAAGACTTACATAATAAAGAATATTTTCTAGACCCCATTTTGATTCTTCATATCGATACTTTCCCCTTCATCTTTGTCTCCTCACCAGAATCCGTCTCTTAAGATCTTCATTTCATCTCCATTCAAAAACTGTGGTCTTTCTTCCAGTTTTTTTTTTTTTTAGTCTTGGAAATCTTTAAAACTTTGGTAGGTCATAGCTATCCTTGTGCTTATCATTTCTCCAGACAGGCAGGAGCAGAGGAAAACTCTGGCTCCTAAAATTTGTGTATGTGAAAACATTCCTGACAATCTATGCTATGAGGGGTATCTTGCCTTTTCCCTTATGTCTGAATGATGCCAAATCTTTATGAAACACTAGACATTTTGTATCTGCAGGGTTAATTGCCTGCCAATACTTGATGATTGCAAAGTTTTGGGCCTCATTGTGCAGTAAGAATTTTTTTTCTTTATGACATTGACTCAAGTTACAAAGTCCTTGCTTCAGTAATGTTTCTTTCTTTCTTTCTTTTTTTTTGAAAGCAGGATTTATTGAGAGGACAGAAAAGCTCCCACAATGAGAGGGGACCCGAAGGGGTTGCCCAGTTATCTGTTTCTATATAACAAATCACTCCAATGTTGGTGACTTAGAAAGTTCCCACATAGTTATCTTGCTCACAAATCTGTAATTTGGGCAGGGCTCAGCAGGGCTGATTCATCTCTGCTCTGTGGTATCTGGGATCTCAGCTGCTGAAATGTGTGGTCTTTCTACTGGGTCTCTCTTGCATGGTGGCCTCAGGGTAGGTAAGAGTCTTATACTATACCACGGTTCCAAGAGTGAGTGTTCCAGGAGATCAAGGACTTTTTTGACCTAGCCTCAGATGCCATTGCTATGGTTTAAATATGACTTGTTCCCTTTGAAACTCATGTTGAAATTTGATTACTATGTGGCAGTGTTGGGAGCTGGGGTCTAATAAGAAGTGTTTGGGTCATAATGGGGGGAATCCATCATAAATAGATTAATGTTGTCTTGTAGATGTGAGTTCTTATTCTTGTGGGACTAAATTAGTTACTGCAAGAGTAAGTTGTTAAAAATCGAGGCTGCTCCTTGTGTTTGGTCTCTCTCTCTCCCTCTCTCTCTTTCTCTCTCTCTCTCTCTCTCTCTCTGTGTGTACATATCTGCTTTCTATTCTGCTTTTCCACCATGTTATGTAGCAGCATGCGGCCATCACCAGAAGCCAAGCAGCATGCTTGCACCATGCCAGCACCATGCTTCTTGGACTTCCTACCTCTAGAATCATGAGCCAAATAAATATCCTTTCTTTTGCAAATTCCCCAGTCTCAGCTACAGAAGATCAACCAAGACAGTCATGTAGTATCACTTCTGCTGTATTCTATTGGTCACATAAAATCAGCCCTGATTCAGTATAGGAGAAGACTACACAAAGGCAAGGATATGAGGCGTTAGGAATCATTGAGCAACTATCTTGCAGGCTGGCTACTATATTCTCCCTTTATTCAACCTCAAAAGTCAAACTGATTTTTTAAAAATGCAATTAAATGTGCATATGACATGACAACACTGTACCAAAAAACTTCGATGAATATTGCAACAGAAGGAAGAAATCAGGACACATGATTTGTATGCTCCTTCCAGCCACTGTGTTATCTTTATTAAATGGGATATTGAATTAGAGGCAAACAGGTTTTTTTACTTGGCATTCAATTTTACAGAAAGACAGTCATATGATCCAAAGAATCCTGGCTCTCAAAGACTTCATCTTGACTTTGTACACCTGACTTTGCATGTGGCATTAGAGAGGAGGGAAATTCTGGATGCTGGCTTTAAAATAAGAGTAAGGCATCCAAACTTCTGTGAAACCAGCAGCCACCCCCTCTCAGTTTCCAACTTCACACTCAGTAGGAAAAAAAAATGAGAGAGACTTATGATGCTTTGATTTGGGAAATAATGCTTACATGCATAGGATGCATCCACTGAAGTCATTTAAAAACCATTGTTCTAATGATTTTATTGCTCTGTAATAAAATACATCAAACTGATACTGATTTCAAGGCCATTGCAAATTGAAGTTAACCATATTAATGACTAATAGGATGCAAGTTTGAATGCTAGGAGGAGACTTGGGGAGGAAGGCATCACAGTATATTGCATTCTTGTAAACATTAGTACAAGTACAGAGTAACAAGGATTCCCCTAGATGATGCTAAATAGGTTTCAAGTTCCTCTGCTTTCAGAGGGATGAAGCATTGGGACTCTTTTCCATTTTACGATAGCTAGGGTATAATAATATACTGTCCTAAAGAAGAATGATTCCAATTTGGCTACACTTCTTCTAAGATGCTGTTGTTGGTTCCTCTCCATGTTCCTGGTTCCCTGCAAGGTAGGCTCAACTTCCAAAATGGAGTCCTGAAGGGAAAATGTTGCCTCCAATACAGAGGATGTACAGTGAAATAGAGACTTTTAGCCACATTTTCTTCTTAAGTTCCATCTCCTTCAGGAAAGGATTTTTTTACTGAAAGGGCTGTATAATCTTCAATAAATAAGGGCTCTTTGCTCACTTTGCCCCCACTTTCCCCTCCTTCTGTATCTATGCTTCTTATCCTGCTCTGTTAACCCCATTGGCAACTTGAGAAGCAGAAGGACAGCTTATCAACAACCTTTGGACAGATCAGGTCTTTGTAGTTGGTGCCATGTCAATGTAACCCTCACATCTAATGCACATCATCAGGACGTACTCAGAGAACCAAAGAGAAAGAAAGAACAAATCAGCCACTCTGGGCAGCACAATTGCAAAGTAAGGGGTCCTGGGAAGCAATGTCGGGTGTTAGGAAGTAGGCCTTCTTGACGCTCTGCAGAGCATCCTGATGCTGGGGGCCTGAAATGTGATGGTACTGATTGACCAGTACTGGGGACCAGGGTCTGGGACCAGAATAACTCTTGGCTATATGAATCTGAACCTCACATTGGGGACACCCCGCAAACCGGAGCACTGTCCAGTAGGTTAACTTATACCACATGGACAAGGAGGGAGTTAGTCCTGGGGGACAGCTGTGGCTCACAGCCCTGCTGCTGCTGCTATGCATGGCTCTGCCAGCCGACTCTCTCAGCCTCGTCCCCACCTTGGGCAGCCTGAATGAGCTGTGAAGCGGGCCTTTTGTTTTGTGGCTACTTCACAGTCTCTGATCCTTGAGTCTTGTCTCACTGTTTCCTGCAGGGGCCGGGTTAGTGCGGCTGCTCCTCTGGGTTGACACAGTGTGAGATGAGGCAGACGGCATTGCAGCAGAGCTTGCCTACTGCAAAAGGAGGAGGAGTCGTAATCATATGTTTTCTAGGACATCGAGGGGGATGAGGCCTCTCTTCTTTCCACTGAGGACTCTCATAAAACCATCTTGTTCATCTTCAGAACTCACACAGATCTGGTTGCCAGGAAGAAAAAAAAAATGAAAGACTTTAGGGTCAATGAGAAAGAAGCTGGAACTTGCAACTTGAATCATTGCTGACTGAGGTCACAGCAGCAACACATTGGAAAAGGGAGAGCAGTTTCAGAGTGGGAAACTGGCACTGTGAGTAAATGGTTTGAAAAAAAAATTAGGCAGAAACCTGGGTTTGGAACTAAGCCCAGATATTGAATGTTTTCTGAGATTTATATTTATGAATGAGGATCAATAAAATGAAGATTAACAATACTGTGACCCCCTAAAGAGTCATTGTGAGGACAGAATGAGATAATAATGTTTATCACAGAGCCTGGCATGTGGCATGCAATGAGTTCTCAATATATTATTTTAAAGAACCAAAATAATAGCCATCATTCATCAGATTCCTGTCACGTGCTTGGAATTTTATATGTGCCCCATATAACATCAGAAAGTCAAAGGGAATTATTTTTTTTTTTTTTTTTTTTTGAGTTGGAGTCTCACTCTGTCACCCAGACTGGAGTGCAGTGGCCGCTTCCGGCCACTGCAGCCTCGACCTGCTGGGCTCCGGCGATCCTTCTGCCTCAGCCTTCCAAGTAGCCGGAATTACAGCCATGTGCTACCACGCCCAGCTGATTTTTGATTTATTGTAGAGATGAGGTCTCGCTGCCCAGGTGGGTTTCAAACCCGCGGGCTCAGGCAATCCACTCACCTCAGCCTCCCAAAGGCGTGGGTTTACAGGCTGAGCCACCGAGCCCGGCTGGGAATTATTTCATTCCTAGCTCCAAGCAAATAGATGTGAACGCTTCCAACACGCCAAAGTAAGGCCACCTGTGCAAGACTCAACAAAGGAGGTGGTAAAAATCCATTTGGATGCCCTTGCCACTCATCACTTACAGGCCACTTCAGGGTGGCTATAGCCAGATGAGAGTTAGAAGAGGTTTGTGAAGAGAACTGTCAGTGTTGCAAGTTTCTCCTGAGTGATCTGCTTTCATGGGTGATGGTGATGTCTTAGGTTGGATGCCCTAGAAACAGAGTCTTAGACAGGGATCCTTGTGCAAGTGATTTACTGAGTGGATGTTCTCAGAAGGCAGGAAGTGAGGGATGAAGGATTGGATAGGGAAGGGGCCAAGCAAGGATAGGGTCTTAGCTGGAGACCAGCTCAGCCTGATCCCCCTTGTAACTCTGGAGCATGAGTTGCATCACAGAGTTGTCTCACTCTGAAGCAAGGAGTCTGGCCTTTTGGATTCGATGTCAATCAGTCTTTCAAGTGAAGCAGCTCCTGCTTTCTAACAGAGGCCTCCCTGAGAAGGGCAGCTGTGAGTTGCTAGTAGCTGGCATAGTAACCAGGAGATGGGTGTACCTGCCTAATGAACAGGATGTGAGCAGGGCTCCAAGAGCCACCATAGTGGGTCCTTCCATCACATCAAATAAGAGACATGAAGAGATCACTTAAAGAACTTGATTTATGACTCCTGGAACTCAGGGTATAACAATGGACTGGTATCCGACTCATGCTTCAGAAATTTATTGTGTGAGAAACTTGACTAGAAAGAGACTAGAAGAGGAGTTAATTTGTAAGAGTAGAGCATGAATATTCACAATAGCAAAAACATGGAACCAACTGTACTGTCCATCGAAACTGGACTGGATTAAAAAAATGTGGTACATATACACAATGGAATATTGTGCAGCCATAAAGAAGGACAAACATATGGACTTTGCAGCAATTTGGATGGATTTAGAGTCTATCATACTCAGTGATCTACTACAGAAACAAAGAACAGAGTACCATATGTTCTCACTCATAAGCAGACCTTGAACAATTATCATAATACTATAAGAAACGGATTGGCAGTAGTGGGAAACTGCCAAGCGAGGGGAGGTGGGACTGGCAGTAGTGGAAAACTGCTGGTGGGGGGGGATTGGCAGTGGTGGGAAACTGCCAAAGGATGGGTTCCCACCTCATCAAGGGTACCTGCATAATGAACATTTGTATACCTAACCCTGCATTGTATCTCACATCTTTAAAATAAAAAATTATATATAAAAAAAGAGTGGCGCATGTGTTGACTGTTTCACGAAGACCAGATGTATGGTCAAAGATGATCCCAGAAGGAAGGTAGGCAGACTACCTGATTTTCAAAAGCCGAGACCTGCCATTGCTCATGCTAGAAACATAGGAGGGGAGAGGCCCCAGTGATGTGCCCAGAGTATGTGTTTTGAAAGAACCCATAAAATGCCTTAAGAAGGAGATTTACCTTTAAAATCTGCCAAGTGTGTTTTCTTCCTTATTGAAATGTGCCAAAGTTCAGTAACTGTTAATATATCAGTCCTACCAGTCAGCATCAATAAAAAGCTGAACACCTGCCCCCTTGTATAGACTTGTTCTGAGTGCTTATTTAAAACATGTTCAATGTTAATATTTAAATAAAAATCAAATTTGAAAACAATACACTGACACATATACACATAGATGCTGTATCATGGTGACGTTGAGTAGCGAGAATACTAAAAGGAATCAGAATATTGCAGTTCTGACCAGGTCTAAGAGTTTTATTCCACTTCCCTATGTCTTGGAACAAACAAAAAGTGAACTGCAATTTGCATCTTCATTGGCCTTTTGGGTCATTTTCAGAGGATTCCATCATTTCTATGAAGAGTAAATTTCAGTTCTTGGAGCAAAAAATCCATTGAAGGTTCAAATGTGTACCCGTGTATGAGACAGACCTTTGCTTTTCCCTTTTTTTCTTTCAGGGTTTCAATGTGGAAGAAAAACACTGCTTGATAGAGGCTGCAGAAGACTTGTTTGGAAGTGTCTCAGAAACAGAAAACCAAGAAGCACAATGATCCATGCTTTGTTGAATGTATTGGCCTATTTTGCACCTCTAGAGTGATTTGATTTTGGATACCCTTGTAAGGATGAGAAGTTCTGAACCCACACTGTACTGCTTGGACAGTCTTAGTAGCAGACAATAAGCAAATAAATGAAGAGGCTAAGGAAAACTGGAAAAGATGATGAGTACAAATGGCTGAACACAGCCTTCAACAACTTTCACTCTAACCAAAAATGAAGGGTCTAGAGTTTAAAATTCGTGTGGTAAAATACTCAACCTCCCAAAATTGAGAATCTACCATTTAAGGAAACAATGGCAAAGCTGGAAATATTTCTTTTCATTTGAAGGCAGAATGGAAAGATTTCCCTAGCAGATTAATTATGGGTAGAAAAGAGTGGCAGGTGAAGACAACTAGAGGAGATCCTGTGGGTTGGAGGGTCAAAAATAGGGTGACCAAGTGTTGGCTTGCTCAGGAATTTCTTAACTTTAGCACTGAAAGTCCCAAGTCCTGGGAAACCCTTCAATCTCCAAACTGAAACAACAGGACAGTTGGTCACCCTAGAAGAAATGTTTTACTCATCAGGCTCAGTTAGAGATACTTCCATTGTCTAAGGATCCTCAATTCCCTGTTTACACATATTTATTCATATTCATTTAATAACTTTTTATTGGATACCTACTATGTGCTAGATACTATTTCAGAGGCTGGCAAGTTAGTGAAACATACAACAGACAGATTTCTGTCCTCAGAGAGGTTTCTGGTACAAGTGGAAAGACAGACATTCATTGAGTAATCACAAATGTAGTGAGTGCAAGGGCCTTGCCTGTTTTGATGACTGATTATCCCATAGACAACACTTGGCAATCTGACTGACAACATAAAACACTATTTTTTTTTTGCATGACTTAATGAATGAAGACAAGGGTGCAAATGGGAATATATATGGCAACCTGATCTAGCCTAGTCCTTCTTGAAGAAGTGATATTTAAATAAAGAGAGAAAGGTGTGTGGGAGGGAGGAAAATGGGAGTAGAATAAGCACAAATTCCAGAATCAAGAGATTGTGACACTTTGGGGTGACAGAAAAAGTTGTGTAGTTGAAACAGAGATGAAGGGTGTAAGGGTGTGAGACGAAACCACAAATGCTGTCAGGGACAAGAGTATGGAGGAAATGCAAGCCATGCTAAACGCTGCTAAGACCCTTGGTTGACCTTTAAACTCATATCTCATTGAGTAGAACTGAGCCACAAGCCAACCACTAAAATCACCACAGAAAGGAAAGTGGGACAAATTCAATCAATTCAGTTAGATTGCCTAAGTCATGTAAGATATAGGTGGACACAGAATAAAACTCAGAGCTCTGAAGCTTGGAAAAAGGGTAAACATAACTGTTAGTATTAACTAGAAGGGTGTTAAAGGATTTTAAGTGGAAGAAAGAGGCATTCTGATTTATTTAAAACAGTTCTTTTTCTTCTTCTTCTTCTCTCCTCTTCCTTTGCCTCACTCTGTTTCTTCTCTTGCAACCTGTTCTTTCTCTATCTTTCCACTCTCTCTAACCCGAAGACTTCCTGAAGACTAGACACATTTTTTTCCCCATGCTTTTAAATCTTGACTTGCCCAGCCAGCTTGCTGGAACAGTGCAGAGCTGACTTGAGGACATCATGCGTGTGTAGCAGTGGTGAGCTGGTCATCATAATACCAAGGTAGGTGCAGCATACACAAAGCAGATGTACCCCACATTCATGGTACACCATCTCCAGCCAGCTCAGTGCTTATCTACCCATCAAACCCAGCTATGGTCAGCTCCTTACAGAGACTTTGCTTTTTAAATATGGAATATAGATAGTTTGTGATCTTCTGACTTTAAAAGACTTACACTATTTCTTCCCAATGTCATTCCCCAGAGTGTAGACTCTAATGGGTTGAAGGTCTTTGCTTTGGAATTCAACTTTAACACCCAATGTTCAATCTTTGTTCAATTAATTATTATTAAATTACTTTAAGACCACTCATCCATGTCCCTTCTCTGGCTTTTGAATTTGGTGGAAACTCAACTGGACTCAGAATAAACCACTCATCTTTTCAGCTGGGAAATAGTTCTGCATCAATCACTCCTTGTTCGAGGATAACTAAAGTGCTTGAGGGAAACACTGCTGATTGACACTAGCAGTCATTTTTTCCCTTTTCCCATGCAGCAGAGTCCTGACTTTTGTTCTGTTGCCCATCCTTTCCTATGTGACTCAGGTAAATCGAATTGCTCCAAGTCTGTTTTTATCCTTCTTTTTAGTGATTCTTAGTGGTTTGCATGGTACTGAGTTCCAGTCAATGAAACGGGACAAAATATCTGCTAGAGGACTACTGAGAAAGTTTGTTTTCCTTTTAAAAGAGATGCATTAGGAAGAAAATCTCTTTCGTTGTCTGGAAGGGATTCTTGGAGTGGCTGTAACCATCTGTGACCTCTAGAGGAGGTAATTAACATTTCAAGGATGGCAGAGCAGAAGCAGAGAAGATTTGGCTCTCTAATCATGGGATCAAACCACTGAATTACCAACTCAAGAGAATTGTCCTCTATCAGACCCTTTGTTATATGAGTAAAATATACCTTTGAAGTTGAGTAAATTTGAGTTTTTTTTTTTTGAGTTGGAGTCTCACTCTGTCATCCAGGTTGGAGTGCAGTGGCACACTCACGGCCACCCCAGCATCGACCTGCTGGGCTTAGGCGATCCTTCTGCCTCAGCCTTCCAAGTAACAGGAACTATAGGTGCACTCTACCACTCCTGGCTAATTTTTGACTTATTGTAGAGACAAGGTCTTGCCAAGTTTCCTGGCTGGTCTTGAACCTGCAGGCTCAGGCAATCCACTCACCTCAGCCTCCCAAAGTGCTGGGATTATAGGCTGAGCCACTGAGCCTGGTTCAATTTGAATTTTGTAACTTGATATGGGTATTAGTTTGCTGTCATAAAAATTTTCATAAACTTAGTGGCTTTGCATAACACAATTTATTATGTTACAGTTCTGTAGGTCTGGTGGGCTCAGCCTGTTTTCTCTGCTCTGGATTTCACTATGCCAAATCAGAGAGTCAACAGGATTCCACTATTTCTTTCTATTTCTCTAGGGGAGAATTTAATTCCAGGCTCATTTAGGTTGTTGATGAGTTCAGTTCCTCATGGCTGGAGGACTGAGATTCCTGTTTCCTGGCTGGCTGTCAGTCAGGATCATTTTCAGCTTCTAGAGACCTCCCTCGTTCTCTAGTTTGTGGTGTCCTTTCTCTATCTTCATATCCAGTAATGGTAGATTGAACCCTTCTCATACTTTGTCTCTCTCTGACTTACCTTCTGCCTCATTTCTCCTCTGCCATTTTCTGCTGCATCTCCCAGATACATATCTGCTTTCAAGGGCTCTTTGATTAGATTTGGCTCACTTAGCCAAACTGGACATGGCTCCAATTCAGGGTCCATAACCTTCATCACATTTATGAACTCCATTTTGCATGAAATCAAGATTAGCTTCCTATTGCTGCAATCATAAAGTACCCCAAATTTGGTGGCCTTAAATAACACAAATTTATTATCATATAGTTCTGGAAGACAGATATCCTAAGAACAGGGTGCTGGAAGGACTGCATTCTTTTTGAAGGCTCTAAGAGAAAATCAGTTTCCTTGTCTTTTCCTGCTCTAGAGGCCACATGCATTTCTTGACTCATGGCTCCTCCCTCTATCTTCAAGTCCAGCATCATAGCATCTTGAAATCTCTCTGACCTCTGCTTCCATTGTCTCATTCTCTTCTCTGACTCTGAACTTTCTGTCTCCCTCTTCTAAGCATCTCTGTGATTACACTGGGCTCATTCAGAAAATTTAGGATAATCTAAATTTTTAGGATAATCCAATAATCTCTCCACTGGAAGATATTTAACTTAATCACATCTACAAAGCTCTTTTTGCCATAGAAAGTAACAATTTTGGGGATTAGAACATGGGCATCTTTGAGAGCTGTTATTCTGCCCACTACAAGATGAAAGGATCAAGACTGTTGCTATAAAACATTAAAAAATACTGCAAGAAATATGCACAGCTGTCTGAAAGATATTCTCCTAGACATACTGGATGCAGTAGGTTGAAGGAAGACTTGGCCTAGATGTTATGCGGAGAGGATTTCATGAGGTGAAGAGCTGATGTAATGACAAATGCAAAGAAAATATGCTGTAGAAGAAAAGGGCTGACTGATCAGAAAAGTCTACAAGGAAATAAATACTAAATTAAAATCCATGTTAGAAGTAATGAAAGACTGAATTGAAATTCAGAAAATCAAAGTAAAGTGGGGACTATCTGGAAACATTCTCTTAGGGGGAAGTACAGAGAGATGAAAAATGATAAAGGGATTAAAACTCTAAGGGAAATATGGTAAACTGGAGACCAACCAAAGAATTATTAAGCTCCTGGAAGAAGCATTAATATCAAAAGGTAAATGATAAACTGGGGGAAATGTAATCCACATATGGTAGAGTATAAACATTCTTGAGAAACAGAAAAGTTTTTTTGCTACTGTAAGAAAATGGGCAAAGTACAAAACAGATTATTAAAAACAAACAAACAAGTAAACAGATGTCTGATATTTATGAGATAAAATTTCAATCCCTGCAACCATTCAGGAAATGCAGGTTAACATAGAATAATATTCATCTATTAAAATTACAGACATCAAAAAATAGTAAAAGTTCTGGCAAGAATGTGGTGACCTGAATATTCTCAACAGCTAGCATGGGTGTAAATTTGCACAACCTTTCTGGAGATAATTTGGCAGAATACATTAAGAACTATACAAGTCTGTTGATAGGGAAGATGGCGGCCGGGTCAGTCGGACTATGCGAGTTCCCGTGTGAGTGAGTGAGTGTATGGAAAATTTTGTATACCTGCTGTGAGTGAGTGGGCATGTGAGTGGCTGACTCAGTGAGGGCTAGGGAGCTAGCAGCCAGGATCGCCTGGTACAACGGCTGGTGCCACAGCTGCTGGGCTTGGACTCTAGCAACTCCCAGGATGCAGAAGCTGAGCACCATTTTTTCTAGCTTTTCTTTTCTTTTCTTTTTTAAAATCTACAAACCCTCCCTGGGAAGAAAATGCTGGGAGATACTGTCTAAGTGGGGGCTTGCAAGCAAATGGCCAGGCCCCTGGTGCAACAGCTGGTGCTGCAGCTTCTCTGCTTCGTCCCTGGCTCTTCCCAGATTGCAGAAGCTGACAGCCATTATTTTTTCTTAAATGGACAAAAGTTTTTCTGCAAAAAAGCTGCGGGGAGAAACTATCGCCCCAGGCTCTCCCTCACCATTGCAGCAGGAGAGAGACTGCTGCCTCCTGGCTTTGCCTCACCACTTCAGTACCTGGCAGGCCACTGGCAGCAGGGGCTACAGAGGGAGTCCAGAGGCAAAGTCCCATGGAGGAGGACAAGGGAGACACCCCACCACCATCTTGAAGGCAGGGCAGGAAAGTGTTCTGACTTGCTCACCATGGAGCAACAGACCCGATCTCTGTGACTGGCAGATCAACTACTCAGGGACTGATTGTGATCCAGAGGGAATATCCTGAAAGCACGGACATTGGAGGGACCTGATGAGTGCTGAATTCCAGGTACCCCATCCCCTACCCGGATCCAGCTGTGGGACGAAGAGTATGGCCAGAAAAGGATGAGGAAGAACTCCAAAGAGATCAGAGGTGAGTCCAGGGCCAACCCAAATCCCCTCCTACCCAGTAATTCTCTAAATGCCAGACTCACACAGCTGGGCCACAACTGAGAGAGACAAATCCAGGTGGAGCCTGGACATCAGTCTCAATAGGAGAACTCCATTCCAGGATAGGCCTGGCTGGGGCACCCCCTGCAAGTACATACCTGGGAAAGAGACAATCCTGTACCTCCTCAGTGGAGGAGATCTCCCTGACCATACGAGAGTGGGGGACAGAGGCTTCACCCGCCTCCACTGCCCCTTCTCCTTCCTTGCTCCCAACATGAAGAGAGTGAAAGAGGTGGCTCTGCAGGAGAGACCTGACTAGAGGAACAATTACAGAGCCTCCCATGAGAGAGCAGGTTTTTCTTTAAATTTCCCATTAAAAAATTTTTTTTAAAAAATTTTGTTACTGTTTGTCAGTTCATCTATTTAAAATATATTTTTTAATATAAAAAATATTTTTCCTTTGTGCATGAATGTATACATGAGGGTTTGATCTGCATTCTCCACAATTTTTTTCTTTTCTTTTTCTGTTTCTTTCTTCTTTTAGTTGTCATTTTCTGTTTATGTTTGTATGTGAATGATTGAGAGTTCATCTTTCAGTTTTGTTGTTGTTGTTGGTTTGTTTTCGCCCCTTTGTTCTTCTGGTTTTTTTATTTTCATTTTTTATAGTTTAAGGCATGTGTCAATATATGTGAGGATTTGACCTGAATTCCTTTTTTTTCCCCTCTCTGGTCTTTCTGTTTTTCTTCTCTATTCACTTGGTGTGAGGCATGTGTGTGTGTGTGTGTGTGTGTGTGTGTGTGTGTTTAGTTTTCTTGGGATTTTTTGTTTGTTTGTTTTGTTTCACTTTGTTGTTATTATAGTTTTTTGGGGGTATGTGTGTATGTCTGTGTGTTCAATTGTTTTTTGCATTAGTTTTTGCTTTGCACTGTCATATAGAGTGGTAGTGGAGGTGGAGTAGGTCTCAGGGAACACATATCACAATAAGTGAATATTGTAATTTGCAAGTAGTTTTGGAATCCTAGTGCCCCATCCCCTGCTTTATTCGAATTTCAAAAACTACAAGAGACAGCAAAACTTCCCATCCACCATCTTATTTCAAAATAGAACAAATACAGAGCCTGGATCAGGGAAGACTAGAGAATTGAGCAAACATCAGAAGGGAAAACCTCTTCCACTGAAACTGAATAACAGAACTAAAGAGAAAAACAAGAGATCTGTTACAAATGAAGAAAAACCAAAGGAAGACCTCAGGCAATTTTAAGTGTACTAAAGACAAAACTCCTGAAAAATCAGACCTTTGTGCCCAAACAAAGGAAGTCACCAATAACTGGCCTCAGAATATGACAGGGATTAGGGACTAGATGGAAAAAGTGAATAAGACTCAAGAAAGACAAGATGCAACACTGAAAGGTCTTGTAACAGAGATTTTGGCAAAAAAAATTTCATCCAGGAAATAAACAACAAGATGATAAGCATGGAAAGCAGAATTAAATCTAACTGAAGACAAAATCTCAGAACTTGAAGACCAGAACATGGAATTAACCTGATCTGCAAAAAACCTAGAAAGAAGACTCAAAAAGAAAGAGCAAAACCTATAAGAAATTTGTGATTATATCAAGAAGTTGAAACTATGTCTGATTGTTATCTAAGAAGAAGAAAGAGAAATGGAGAACATCTTGGAGCAAGTATTCCAGGAGGTAATCCAAGAAAACTTTCCCCATCTCACCAGAGATATGACCAGCCAAGCACAAGAAAGACAAAACCCCCCCACAAGACATCAAATGAGAAGACCAACCCCTAGACACATAATAATTTGCCTACATAAGGTAAGCACAAAGAAAAAATCCTAAAGGCAGCAAGATAGAAAGGTCAGACTACCTACCAGGGAAAGCCAATCAGAATAGCAGCAGACCTGTCAGCAGAAACACTACAAACAAGAAGGGACTGGAGCCCTAGATACAAAGTCCTCAAAGATAAACAGTTTCAACCAAGAATTTCCTATCCAGCCAAGCTCAGCATCATCAGTGATGGAGAATTCAAATCCTTCCCAGACACCCAATCTCAGAGAGATTATGCAGCTTCCAGACCAGCTCTACAGGAGACACTTAAAAAGGTATTAAGCACAAGAAGAAAGGAAAAAAAGAATGGCCACACACTTTCCAAGAGAACAGCAGAGCACAGAATCAACAGAGAATACAGTGCAACAAGAAACTTGAAAACACATACATACATCAACCCAAAGTGAAAAGAAAATAAGCAAACAAAGAAAAAACTTTTTAAGAACCTCATGACAGGGAGAAATAATCACATTTCAATAATCAGCCTGAATGTGAATGGACTAAATGCACCACAGAAAAGACACAGAATGGCAAACTGAATAAGAAACCATGACCCAATTATTTGCTGCATCCAGGAGACTCATCTCATTACAAGGAACACACACAGACTTAAAGGATGAAAAACAAGTTTCCAGGCAAATGGATCACAAAAGGAGGCAGAAGTTGCAATCTTAATATCAGACAAAACAACCTTTACGCTATAAAAAAAAAATGCAAAAGGACACTACATAATGATAAAAAGTTCACTCCATCAACAAGAAATATCCATCCTAAACATATATGCACCCAATACAGGAGTACCACATTTATAAATCAACTACTAAGTAAACTAAAAAAAGATATTGACTCTAACACTATTATAGCAGGGAATGTGAATACTCCACTAACAGCCCTAGATAGATCATCAAGGCAAAAAAATCAACAAGGAGATCCAGAACCTAAACTTGACACTTGACCAAATGGACTTACTAGATAGCTACAGATTATTCCACCCAACAATCATAGAATATACATTCTACTCAAACCACATGGAAGAACTCCAATATTGATCACATCCTTGGCCATAAATCAAGCATAAACAAAATCATAAGGTTGAAATCTTGCCATGCACATTCTCAGACCACAGTGGAATAAAAATAAATATCAATGCCAACAAAATTTCCCCAAAGCCCACAGAGACATGGACACTAAACACCATGATGCTGAACAACTACTGGGTCAACACTGAAATCGAAGTAGAAATTTAAAGATTCCTGGAAACAAATGAAAATGAAGAAACATCTTACCAAAACCTCTGGGATGCCATGAGATAATTCTAAGAGGGGAATTTATATCTCTACAAGCACACATCGAGACAATGGAAAGATCACAAGTGAAGAGCCTAATATTTCACCTAAGGGAGCTGGAAAGAGAAGACCACCAAAACCACAACTTTAGCAAAATAATCCAAATCACCAAAATAAAAGCCCAAATTTGGGACATATAAGACAATATCATAGAAAACATCAACAAAACAAAAAGTTGGTTCTTTCAAGGAATTAACAAGATTGATGGATCCCTATCCAGAATGACCAAGAAAAAGAGAGAAAAAGCCCAAATAAACACAATCAGAAATACAAAAGATCAAATCACAACTGATCCTGAAAAAATAAAAAAGATTATCAGAGATTACTATGTATACCTTGATAACCTAAATGAAATGGAGGACTTTCTGACATCACACAACCTCCCCAGGTTGAACCAAGAAGACACTGAGACACTAAATAGATCAATAACAACCCAGGAAATTGACTCTGTCATACAAAAACTACCTATAAAAAAAGCCCTGAACTGAATGGCTTTCCAGTAGAATTCTGCAAAACTTACAAGGAGGAGCTGATACCAATCCTATTGAAAGTATTCCAGGCAATTGAAAAAGATGAAATTCTCCCCAAATCATTTTATGAAGCTACCATCACACTGATACCCAAACTGGGTAGAGATCCAACAAAAAAAAGACAGCTACAGGCCAATATCCCTAATGAACATAAATGCAAAAATTTTCAACAAGATTCTAGCAAATCGGATCCAAAAACACATCTCAAAAATCATCCACCATGACCAAGTAGGCTTCATCCTACTTGGATGGCTGGCTCAACATTTGCAAGGCTGGCTCAACATTTGCAAGACTATAAATATAATTAAATACATCAACAGATGTAAAAACAAGAACCACAGGCTTATCTCATTAGATGTAGAAAAAGCTTTTGATAAAATCCAGCAGCCTTCTTGATAGAAACCCTCAAACACCTAGGTGTAGAAGGAACATACCTCAAAATAGTAAGTGCCATCTACAATAAACCCACAGCTAACATATTGCTAAATGGACAGAGGCTGAAACATTTCCCCTGAAACTAGAACAAGACAAGGCTGCCCATTCTCACCCCTCTTGTTCAATATTGTGTTGGAAGCCCTAGCTCGGGCAATTAGACAAGAGAAGTAAATCAGGAGTATCCAAATAGGAAAAGAGGAAGTCAAGTTATCCCTCTTTGCTGATGATAAAATCCTATACCTTGAAAATCCAAGAGAATCTTTCAAAAACCTGCTTGCACTGATAAAGAACTTTGGCAAAGTCTCAGGATACAAAACAAATGTGCAAAAGGTAGTTGCATTCCTATACACCAGCAACAATCAGGCAGAGACCAAAATTAAAAGCACAATCCCATTTACAATAGACACACACACACACACACACACACACACACACACACACACACACACAAATACAAATACCTCAGCATCTTCCTAACCAGAGAAGTGAAAGACCTTTACAATGAGAACTACAAAACACTCCTCAAAGAAATCCAAGAAGACACAAACAAATGGAAAAATATTCCATGCTCATGGATAGGAAAGGATCAACATTGTTAAAATGTCCATCCTACCAAAGGCAATCTACAGATTCAACACAAGATCCATTAAGTTACCAACATCCTTCTTCTCAGACCTGAAAATGACAATACAGAAATTCATATGGAAACATAAACGACCACAAATAGCCAAACAATCCTTAGCAAAAGAAGCAAAGCAGGAAGTATCACACTTCTAGGCTTCAAACTTTACTATAAGGCTAAACAGCTTGGTATTGGTACAAGACCAGGGACATAGACCAATGGAACAGGATAGAGGTTCTGGAAGGAAAGTCTCAATTCCTCAACCAACTCATCTTTGACAAAGCCTCCACAACAACCACTGGGGAGAGGAGAACCTATCCAGTAAATGATGCCAGGAAAACTGGCTGATCACATGCAGAAGATCAAAACAGGACCCCTACCTATCACCATACACAAAAATTAACTCTAAATGAATCAAAGACCTAAATGTAAAACCTCGAACTATAAGCATCTTAGAAAATGCAGGAGACAGCTTTATGGAAATTGGAACTGGCAACCCATTCCTATTCTGAACCCTAGATGCCCATACCTTAAGAAATAAGTTAGACAAGTGGGACCTCATCAAACTAACGAGCTTCTGCAAAGCAAAAGAAACCATCAAGAGACATCCCACAGAATGGGAAAAAATATTTGCTAACTGTTTATCTGACATAGGTCTATCCATCTACAAGGAACTCTAACACGTCGAAAGGAAAAAAACAAACAGCCCCATTAAAAAGTGGGCAAAAGACATGAAAAGACACTTCTCAAAAGGAGATATATGGGTAGCCGACAAACACATGAAAAAGTGCTCAGTCTCACTTATCATCAGAGAAATGCAAATCAAACCCACACTGAGATACCACCTAACTCCAGTAAGAACAGCCATTATTAATAAAACAAACAACCACAGATGCCGACGAGGATTCGGAGAAAAAGGAACTCTTCTACACTTCTGGTGGGAGTGCAAACTAGTTCAACCTCTTTGGAAGACAGTGTGGCGACTTCTGAAAGAACAAGAAATCGACCTTCCATACGACCCAGCACTTCCCCTATTGGACATATACCAGGAGGAACTCAAATCATTCTACAAAAAAGATACCTGCACACGTATGTTTGTTGCAACTCTATTCATAACAGCAAAACATGGAACCAACTATGTTGCCCACTGAGGCTGGATTAAAAAATGTGGTACATATACACAATGGAATATTATGCAGTCATAAAGAATGACAAACATATGGACTTTCCAGCAACTTGGATGGATTTAGAGTCTTTCATACTCAGTGATCTGTCACAGGAACAAAGAACAGAGTACCGTATGTTCTCACTCATTAGCGAACCTTGAACAACTATAATATTATAAGAAAGAAATTGGCAGTAGTGGGAAACTGTCAGGGGTAGGGGGTGGGATTGGCAGTTGAGGGAAATTGCTAGGGGAGGGAGGGGCATACCTCATTAACAAGGGTACCTGCATAATCAACATTTGTATACCTAGCCTTGAATTGTACCCTACATCTTTATAATAATAAGGAAAAAGAAAAAGAAAAAAAAAGACCTATGCAAGTCTTCTATCTGTTTTCTTATAAAACATAAAGAATAACCTAAGAGAATAATCAGAATTAGGGAGAAACATTTAGGTTTAAAGATGTTTATTGCAGTTACCAATAGTAGTTTAAAAGATAAAAACTCTGAATAACCAAAAATAAGGAATATTTAAACATTCTTGTACACCCGGACTAGGGATTGGCAACATTTTTCTCTACAGAGCCAAATAGTAAATATTTTAGGTTTTGCAGGCCATATGGTCTCTGTTGCAGTGACTCAACTCAGCTATTCAGTTATAGCATGAATGCAGCCACAAAAGAGACATGCATAAATGAGTGCAGCTATGTTTGAAGAAAGCTTTATGAAAAATTGCTTTGACGAATATTTAATGACTGTACTCAAAAAGTTGGGAAACTAAATAGAATATGACATCAAAAATACAAATGAAAAGAATAGTTTAGTATAAAATATGCCAATGTGTTTACATTGATATTAAATAATGGTGGAATTGTCCATGGTCACGATTTTATTCTATATGTCTTTAAGTAGTATTATTTCCCATATTTTCTCCACAATAAATGAACTTTAGTTTTACAATATAAAAATAGTTTCTTTATTTTCTTAAAACTTTGATAGAACACAAAGAATCAATGAAAATAATTCTATAGGTATAATAGAATTATAGATGAATATAAAAATGTTTTAATGGTATTTTAGAGTTCATTTAATAGGGATACTTTTTAAATTAAAAAAAATGAAGAAAACAATCTTGTTCAGCGCAAGCTCTGGCTATGTTCATAACAAATGGATAACTTAATTGTATTTGGAAACAAGAGCTCTGTGAAAAAATAATATAACAATTATGAGACAGATTCACCTCAGAGGTAGAAATGATATTTAATAAAAAAGATGCATTACATTTATTTGCAGAATCAAATTTCTTCTATTTTCCTGTTAATGACCATTTGCTTCTTTATATTTTTAGAGTTATAAATATCATACTGGCTTTTTTTGGTGCTTATTGGTTAATTTTAGGTGGCATTAACCACTGCAGATGAAGTCCCTATTTAGGCTTTACTTTGAGTGTTGACAGTGGCCAGAGAAATGACTTTTGTTATGCATCTACAGAGGCCAGGCACTGTGCCGGGACTTTACACATATTTTTTTTTTTTTTTGAGTTGGAGTCTCATTCTGTCTCCCAGACTGGAGTGCAGTGGCCGCTTCCGGCCACCGCAGCCTCGCCTGCTGGGTTCCGGCGATCCTTCCGCCTCCGCCTTCTGAGTAGCCGGAATTACAGGCATGCGCTACCATGCCGGCTGATTTTTTGATTTATTGTAGAGATGAGGTCTCCCTGCCCAGGCGGGTCTCGAACCCGCGGGTTCAGGCAATCCACTCACCTCAGCCTCCCAAAGGTGCGGGATTACAGGCTGAGCCACTGAGCCCGGCTTTTACACACATTTAACATGTGAACTCATTTAGCTCTCACATGCACACCAGGAGGGAGATGCTACTATGCTAATTTCACAGATGAGCATTCAGAAGTGACTTTGTCAAAATTGCACAGGACATAGGTTCATTTCTGTATGACACTAGAATTTGTGTTCTTTCTACTATAACATACTCCCTGAAATTAAGAAGCATATTTTGAAATCTTCCACTTAAAATAACCAAGGATACTACAGTGGAGACAAAGTTTGAAATTTATTTTTAATGATATAGTTTTAAAATGCAAGTTTTCTCTCAAGTGGTTGATGTATTAAAAAGAATCAGTTTCCATGTTAATGACAAGTACTGAAAATAGAGAATTAGTGTAAGGGTAAAGAGGCCACAGGGTCTCTTGCTGACCCATATCTAATTGGCAAAAAAAAGTCTTAAGTTGTCGCAGAATAACTACAGCACTTAGAGTGAGATAGTAGCAATGAAAGTCATTCTCCAACTTTAGCTCTGGTGGGAAAATCTCTAGAATTGATAAAAGAGACCCATTTCTGACTTTACCAAAAGTTTTGATTTAGCAAGTCTGGGGTTAGGCCTAGGAATCTGTATTTTCAACAAATATTTTGATGCCCAATATTCTGAGGTATAAAGAGCAGACCTCAGAAAGCACCAGACAGGACAAATATTGGGGTGTACAGCATTTTTCTAAATAATTATGGGCAGATCTATTTGGTTCTAGTTCAAGCTGAAATGCTAAGTTGTATCTTGAAAACGTCTAGTTGAAGAGACTGTGTTTCTTGTCTCACTTTCTTCACATCCCACCCATAGCAGATTGTCAATTTAACCATGAAGGTGGAGATTACAAATATGAGACCCATTCCAGAAAAAAAAAAATTGGGGAATATGCCAAGGAATTGGAGTCACTGAACAGATGTTCTGCTTCTGGAAATTGATCAACGAGAAAATTTTAATTTGCCTTCTGGTTTCACTGATTTGTATTTTAATAACATAAAACAATGTTTGATCTCAAATGGGGAAGCACAAAATTATTCTGAGAAAAAAATATGCTAGCAAGATTATTTAATAACATTTTGCCAGTAAAGATGAGCATTCTTCCAAAATTAATTTTATTTGAAAGACTTTCCCAAGTTTTTGGAACAGGAAGGACACATTTGGTTAAACTTAGAGAAAGTTGAAGCATTGGTATGACATCAAGTTGGGAATAGTGCCTGTTTGCTTTGTTGGGTGTGTATGGCATTAGAACGAAGTTTCAGTCTGATGACAATAATTCCGTTGCCTGGAATCAAGTAGGGATTCAGTAGGGAGCCCACTTGAGCAAGAATTTGTTTTCAAGGGGTTCCTTAGTCCCAAGACAACTGCCTTTATGACACTTGCCTCCCTTGGGAGCCAAGTAAGTTTTAGAGTTTGTTCTACCTTGTTCAGGGCACATGGCTAGTGAAAAGCATTGATTTGGAGTTTGCAGATCTGTGTTTAAGTTCCAGCCTAACCCCTTACCAAGTTTTTGTCCCTTGAGCAAAGCACATAACCTCTATGAATGTTTGCTTCCTCATTTATAAAATAGAAGCAATAAAATAATTAATCTATACTATTCATAGGGCATGTGTGCAAACTCAAATCAAATGTTGTAGGTATATAAGCTTTATAAATATGATATAAGCTGTATATATGACATTATTGAATAATGACTAATAATAATGATACTTATAACTATTATTATTGTGGTGATGTCTAGGACAGTATTAATTTATTCTTTTCTTTTTTGTCAGCCAAGGTCTGGCTAGAGATAAAAACCTCTCTTTCAAGGAGCAGATTCCAAAACAGGTCATCACAATCCAAAAAAAGGAATATATTTTTACAGGAGGCAGAGTGGTCTGTGCAATCTTCCAGGTATGAGGAGTGGTGGGTTTCCAGGGGTGTTGTCAACAAGGAGAATCTCAGATGTTGGCTTCTTCTGCTACCTCTTTGGGGAGTATGTAATCAAGTGATATATTGGTGAATGCCAGCTCCAAGGAAAACAAAAAACTTTGGATAGAAAATGAAGTATTAGGTAATCTTAAGTGAGTGTATTTCATGTCAGCACATTGATAACTTTTGATCTTATTAAACATTGTCAACAATGAGAAGCTGCACAATTTACAAAATGCAGCGTGTCCTAAGGAGGGCATACCATGTAAGCAACTTTTTAAAAAGAGAAGAATGCCAATTTCAAGTGAAACTGTGAAACCAGGGTGAAATTATAGAGCCTACTGACCCAATTTCCTAAGAATCTTCAATATTTTAATAACCAAAATACATTAGATGGAATATACCTCTTGGGCTTATTGCATTTATCTAAGCAGCAGGTGCTTCAATTAGGTATTGCAACAGTGGAATGTGGTGTGTTTGTATGTGTGCATTTGCTCATATGCATGCAAAGTCAAAGCCTGGAGAAACCACAGCAACACTGTATACCTCTACATTGTTAGATTCAAAAGATAAGATTGACTACTTTAAATTTTGCTTATTTTAAAATTAATTTTTATAAATTTATACTATAAAAGTAATTTAATCCCGTGCTTTGGGAGGCCGAGGTGAGTGGATTGCCTGAGCCCACGGGTTTGAGACCCACCTGGGCAACTTGGCGAGACCTCATCTCTACAATAAATCAAAAAATTAGCCGGGCATGGTAGCGCGTGCCTGTAGTTCCAGCTACTTGGAAGGCTGAGGCGAAAGGACCGCCGGAGCCCAGCAGGTTGAGGCTGCAGTGGCCGGGAGCTGCCACTGCACTCCAGTCTGGGTGACAGAATGAGACCCCAACTCAAAAAAGTAATTTAAATGGAAAATAAAAAGTCTTTAAACATTCCATTTTTTTCCCATTATATTTATATTAATTTTTCGCTACCATTGTATCATTAGTATTTAACTTATTTGTTAACTGCTATAAAACCATTACATAAGATGGTGACACAATATTTGAAGACCTCCAAGGTATCTCCTCACTTTTCCAAAGGCAGGAGATATGATAGGCTCACAGGTGCCAGGGTTTTATCACTGTCTTATAAAACTTCCTCCTCTCTTGTTCCTTCTGGAAGTTCATGAGGCCATTTTGTTTGGCCACACTCCTTTCTGATCCTTTGTTCTCCCATGGGTCATCTGGTGCCCTAGAATCCTGGAATTCAGACCAATCGGTGAAGGTGGTAGTGGTGGTGATGGTGGTAAGGGTATGGTGGGTGAGCTGCGGTTAGGAGGCCTTTTAAGTTTCTAGAACACGTGTGGTACAGTACTCTGGTTCACTGTGGTTCCAAGAATAAAAATATGGCTTCATCTCTCCCTGTGTGTTTATCTTCTAAGAGCAGTGCCTGGGCTCTGAATTCAGACTCCAGTATTCTGCCCATAGTATTATCATACCACTGAAACTGCTTAAGTTCTTAATTTAATCCATTAAATAAAGTATTTTTGTTGACTTAATCACTCTCATTGTACAGTTGTTCTTAATTCTCACCATTATGAATACCACTCTGATGATTATCTTTTTTGCATAAAGTTACTTCCCAACTCTAGTTTAGATTTTCTTTGGATACACTGTAGAAAATGGAATTACCATGTTCATGAGGTTGAGCAATCTTATGGCTTTGAATGTATGGTTACTATCCAAAATGAGTAGACTGATATATCCTAGTATTTATGAAAATGCCAATTTTACTGATTCCATCCCCCATCTTTTTATCTTTTATTTTTATTTATTTATTTTTGAGTCAGAGTCTTATTCTATTGTCCAGGCTGGATTGCGGTGGCAAGCTCATGGTCACCCCAGCATCGACCTGCTGGGCTCCAATGATCCTTCCACCTCAGCCTTTCAAGTAGCCAGAACTACAGGTGTGTATTACCTTGCCCAGCTAATTTTTAAATATATTGTAGAGACGAAGTCTCACCAAGTTACCCAGTCTGGTCTTGAACCCCTAGGCTCAGGCAATCCTCTTGCCTCAGCCTCCCAAAGTGCTGGGATTACAGGCTTCAGCCATCATGTCCAGCCTTTTAAAAAATATACAAGAAAAATAACACTCAGAATTATTGGTCTCTCATTTCAATAACTTTTATTTACTTGACTCTGACGGGAGAGTGAGATGAACTTTTTGTTATTCTATATTATAATTTTTCTTTAGATTTTTCTTTAGAGATTATTTTGAACAGACATAAAGAAAAGGTGAATCATTATTCTTCAAGGATGTATTTGTCAGTATGAAAATGATAAAGTCATTTATTTGAAGCCACATATGACATATGAAATGGTTGATGAAGTTGAGTAAACCATTTTAAGAAACTACAAATCAGATATAAAGTAATGACTGATTTTCTTGTGTGACTTAGAAATTATCTTTGAAGGTAATTATAAAAAAAGACATTCAAGATGTGCTTTTGGCAACACCACTGAACAGAGCTGCATTAGAATTATTAATGCCTTTTCATTTTGCACATGCTTGTAGGGCAAGCCTTGTCATCTTCAACCATAGGCATTCATTGCCTTGGGAAATAGAATTATTATATTAAGAATGCAGAAGGAAAGAGAGGCAAGATTTTGATTCCAAAGTTGGAAATTAAAGTCCACTGTGATACTTTATTGGAACATAAGATAAATTTCTAATGTCTAGTTCCCCAAATTCTCCCTTAATAGATCAAGAACAAACTTGGAGGTCTGAGCACATAATTTTACTTTGTATTGAGTATACAAGATATGAAACGAGGGGAACTGAACTCAGGGAAGAAGGGGCCACAGGAAGCCCTCTCACAGCTGGAAGATGACAGAGGAAGAGTAGGATGGAGAGTTAAGCTGTGAGTGTCCTGTTTGTTTGTCTCTATCAATATTCTAGAGATGAGATGAGAAAACAAGAGGGAAAGAGCTTAAAGACATAGTGGTGTGGGGTTCATACCTTACTTTGCAGGAAATTAGAATCTTAGAGAACTCCACACTCAACATGGCACTGAAACAAGATGGTGCCAGACACTTCTAGGTTAGATGTACAGAGATGTGCAGTGCACAAGCCTGAGATAGTTTCTGGTTGTTTAAGTTTTGTCCATGTCTTTATTCAGTGATGTGAAGGCATTATGGGCTCCAATAAACAGGCAGAGGCTTCGAGTCCACACAGTAAAATCTAAGAGATTCCTAACTGCAGCAACTAAAGACAAAGTATTTCCAAGAACAGATGAAGAATTAACCACACATTGGTGGACACCAGCAGAGAGTCCAAATGAGAATAGCTGCCCACATCAGAGACCAGCGGTTCTCAGAGAAAAAAGCATGGAGACTAGATGTCCTCATCTTGCCACCATGATGTTTCGTCATGTGAATAGGTGCCACCAAGTAAGATTTCTAACATTTTGGTGTTGCATGTTTAACTCCTACTACACTAATATTGTTGGAGTAATTTTATCTTTTCTCAAAGTGAATAATTTGAATGTGACTCCACTCATTCAGATTTATATATATTGCTATGTTTATTGAAATGACGATTATTATTTTGGTCATATCTGGAATGTGTTTGTGTGATTCACTCACCTGATTTTCTTTCAGTGTTATCTGCCCCTGTTCCTTACATCCGATGAAGGTTCTAACACATCTAAAAATCTTCTCATTTGGTTGTACTCTCTGAACAAAGTTGGCTGGAAAGTAGCCAATCCTGTCTTGAATTTTCCCCTGGGAAAAAAAAGAAGGCATGCTTCCAAAATGGTAACAGTTATTATAATTGTAGATACAATTTTTTTTTTTAAAGAAAGAGGAATACTTACTTTCCACCAGTCTTCATTGGAATCCTCTAGAAGAGTAATTATGTCTCCTGGCCTAAAATAAAGAATGAATGAGTTGAGTGGGAAAGTAGAGGAAAAATAAACAAAGCTATGATACTTTAAAGTCAAATAGTAATAGTTTTTAATTTATAAAAATAATCCTAAAATAAATAGAAATAAACACAACTTTTACCAGTTCTTTCCATCCATGAAAATAGCTTTATTATACTTTGAAAGCAAGCATAATTTCTGTGCTGTTTTTTAAAAAAATAGTATTTGCCTTTATGTTGATACACAAATGATCAAAACACTCCAAAATGTAGAAGTTGGTAAGTTTTAAGGTGCAAGTTTCCCTTCATTCTGCCCCACGATTTTTCCCCCATGTCCTTGTGTCCTTCTAGACCCTCTCCCAAGCACTTATATTTATATATAAATATAGTGCATGTATTTTTTTTAAATTTAGTATTGGCATCTGGAATTAGTCATTATTGTTGTCATTATCTACATCTTCTCAATATCTTTACAAATCCTAGCAGGCTTTTGTTAAGCTCCACTTTCCCTGACTGCCACCAATTTTATGCTGGTATAATTTGAAATTTTTTACTAGGTTTGTGCATGCATGCATGTTTACATATGCATGTTTACATATCCAGAATTACTTGTGTTTCTTTGAAGACCTATGTGTTTTTGTTGGTGATGCTGATGTAGATTTTGTGATGATTTGCCACTTGTTTGATTTTTTCCATTGAGATGTGTGTGTACGAGGGTGTGGATATGTGTTTTAATTACTTCTGCTCAATATATACCAGAGTTTTTACAATCTGAAGACTGTTTTTTTTTACCTTGGGAAAATTTTCTTTACCTTTTCTTTTATTGTTTTCTCCCATCCACGTTTCCTCTTCTTTCCTTCTGGAACTTCTAGTCAACACATTGAACTTTCTGGAGCCATCTCCCACTCCTTTTGTCTTTCTTACATGTTTCTCATCTTTTTTTTCCTCTATGTTCTTAAATTTTTTCAATTGAATCCTCTTAATCATTTATTTTGTACTTGGACTTGTTTCTTTTATTATTTTTTAAAAATTTTATTTTACTAAAGGAATGTGGGATACAAGTGAGGATTAACCACATAAGTAGGCTGCATGCAGGTTCTAACTGGCCTTTACTCCCCCTGGTAATGAACTGAGTACCCTTTTTGTTGTCATGTGCCCCCATCTTCTTCCTATCTCCCTCCCCTAGCAGTGTCCAGTGACTGCTGATCCCTCCCTTGTGCTAATGTGACTAATGCTCAAGACCTGATTATGAGTGAGAACATGCGGTATTCAGATCTTTGTTTCTGTAGTTCACTTAGTAGGATGGTCTCCAATTACATACAGTTTGCTGCAAAGTCCATGGTTTTGTTCTTCTTTATGGCTGCACAATACTGCATTGTGTATATGTATCATATTTTCTTTACTCAGCCCACTTTAGATGGACAGTAGGGTTGGTTTCATGTTTTTGCTATTGTGAATAGTGAGGCAATAAACATGCATGTGCAGGTGTCTTTTTGTAGAACAATTTATGTTCCTCTGGGTATATTCCTAGGAGAGGTATTTCTGGATGGTGTAGAAGGTCAATTCATAGTTCTTTTAGGAGTCACCACACTGCTTTTCATAGAGGTTGAACTAGCTTGCACTCCCACCAACAGTGTAGAAGTGTTCTCTTTTCTCTGCACCTGTGAAAAAAAAGAAGGCAGAATCTGCTTTTTGACTTATTAATGATAGTCATCCTTACCAGAGTTAGGTGGTATTGCATTGTAGTTTTGATTTGCATTTCTCTGAAGAATAGCAAGACTGAGCATTTTTTCATGTGTCTGTTGGCTGCTTGTATGTCATTTTTTGAGAAGTAGTCTGTTAATGTATTTTGTCCACTTTTTAATGGGGTTGTTTGTTTCTTTTCACTTTGTTTGAGTTCCTTGTAGATCCTGTGTGTTAGATCTTTGCCAGATGCATAATTTGGAAATATTTTTCCCATTCTGTAGGTTGTCTCTTTACTCTCTTGATGGTTTATTTTGCTGTGCAAGTTTTTCAGTTTGATGAGGTCCCACTTGTATATCTTAGCTTTCATACCATTTGTTTTTTGAGATTTGGTCAATAATTCGTTGCCTACTTTGATGTACATAAGGGTATCTCCTACGTTTTCTTGTAGGAGTCTTATATGAGGTTTTACATTTAGATCTTTAATCTGTTGAGAGTTTATTTTTGTATACGGTGATAGGTAGAGGTCCAGTTTCATTCTTCTGCATGTGGTTAGTCAGCTTTATGAGTACCATTTGCTAACTATGGTCTGTTTTCCCCAAAGATTGTTATTGGTGGCTTTGTCGAAGATGAGTTAGTTGAGAGACTGTGTTTTTGCTTTCAGAATTTCTGTCCTGTCCCATTTTTCTATGTGCTTGTTCTTGTTTTGGTTACTGTAGCCTTGTAATAAAGTTTAAAGTCTGGAAGTGTGATGCCTTCTGCTTTGTTCCTTTTGCTAAGAATTGTTTTGGCTACTTGTGCTCTTTTTAATTTCCATATGAATTTCTGTATTGTATTTTCCACATCTGAAAAAAAATGATGCTGGTAATTTGATGAGCATTGTATTGAATCTGTAGATTGCCTTGGGTAGGATGGACATCTTGACAGTGTTGTTTCTTCCAACCCATGAACATGGAATGTTTTTCCATTTGTTTGTGTCATCCTTGATTTCTTTGAGCAGCATTTTGCAGTTCTCATCTTACAGGTCTTTCACTTCTCTGGTTAGGTGGATGCTAAGGCATTCCATATTTTTGGGTTGGCTATTGCAAATGGGATTGTGTTTTTGATTCTCCACTGGTTTGTTGCTAGTGTATGAAAATGCAGCTGTCTTTTGCAATCTGATTTTGTATCCCAAGACTTTACCAAAGTCATTTATCAGTCATTTGACAGACTCAATAGGGTTTTCAAGGTTTAAAATCATATCGTTCACAAAGATAGCTAGCTTAACTTCTTCTTTTCCTATTTGGATACCCCTGATTTACTTCTTTAGCCTGATTGCTTTGGCTAGGATTTCCAGCACTATGTTGAACAGGAGCAGTGAGAGTGGGCACTCTTGTCTTGTTCCTGTTCTTAGGGGAACACTTCCAACTTCTTCCCATTGAGCAAAATGTTGGTTGTGGGTTTACCGTAGATGACTCTTACCGTTTTGACGAATGTTCCTTCTATTCCTAGGTGTTAAAGGGCTCTTATCAAGAAGGGATGCTGGATTTTGTTCTTTTTTCTGCATCAAATGATATAATCATGTTGTTCTTGGTTTTACAACTGTTAATGTGCTGAACTATCTTTTTGTTTTGTTGATCCTTTCTATGGTATTTTTGTCTTCTATATCCTGCAACTGTGATCTTATCTTGGATATTGAACCAATCCTGCATTCCAGGAATGAAGCTCACCTAGTCATGGTGGACGATTCTTGAGACATGTTGTCAGATCTTGTTAAGAATTTTTGTATTTATATTATTCAAGGAGATTGGCCTGTAATTCTCTTTCCCTTGGGGTCTTTGCCAGGTTTGGGTATCAGTATGATGTTAGCGTCATTAAATGTGTTGGAGGGAATCCTATCATTCTCAATTGCCTGAAATACTTTCAATAAGATTGATAAACACTCTTCCTTGCATGTCTTGTAGAATTCAGCTGAGAAGCTATCTGGTCTGGGGCATTTTTTGTCAAGGAGATTTCTTATGACAGTCAATTTCCTGAATTGTTATTGGTCTGTTTAGAGTTTCAATTTCTTCTTGTTTCATCCTTAGGAAGCTGTGTGATGTCAGAAAGTTCTCCATTTCCTTTAGGTTTTCTAGTTTATTTACATACATGTGTTCATAGTAATCTCTGATCTTTTGAATTTCTTCAGAGTCAGTTGTAACTTCACCTTTGTGCTTCTAATTGTGTTTTTTTGGACTTTCTCTCTCTTGCTTTTTTAGTCAATCTGGCCTAGGAGTCTGTCAATCTGATTTATCCTTTCAAAGAACTATCTTTTTGTCTTGTTGATCCTTTCTATGATATTTTTGTCTTCTATATCCTGCAACTGTGATCTTATTTTGGTGATCTAGATTTTTCTGCTTGAGTTGGGATTTAAATGATCTTACCTTTTCAGTTCCCTTAGGTGTGACATAAGGTTGTTTACCTGTGATCTTTCTGTTTTCTTGATGTGTATGTGCAATGCTATGAATTTTCTTCTTAACACTGCTTTGATGACATCCTAGAGTCTGATAAGATTTGTCTTTGTTTGTTTCTAGGAATCTTTTTATTTCTGTATTGATTTCTGTGTTGACCCAGAAGTTGTTCAGCAGCATGTTGTCGAGTGTCCATGTCTGTATGTGTTTTGGGAGGATCTTGTTGGTGGCAATATTTATTTTTATTCCACTGTGATCTGAGAAGATGCATAGTATGATATGGATCATTTGAAATTTGTTCATGCTTGATTTATGTCTGAGAATGCAATCGATCTTGGAGTATGTTTCATGTGCCGATGAGTAGAGTGCATACTCTGTAGATGTTGGGTGAATTGTTCTGTAGATGTCTATTAAATCCATTTAATCAAGCGTTGAGTTAAGGTTCTGGATCAGCTTTTTGATTTTTTGCCTTGATGATCTATCTAAAGCTATTAGCATAGTATTTAGGTCTCCAACTATTTGAGAGTCAATGTTCTCTCTTAGTTTATATAGTAGTTGTTTTATAAAATCTGGTGTTCCTGTATTGGTGCATATATGTTTAAGATGGATATTTCTTCCTGGTGGATTGAGCCTTTTATCATTATGTAGTGTCCTTTTTAACCGTGGATGGTTTAAAATCTGCTTTGTCTGATTTCAGCTACTTCTGTTTTCAATTTGCCTGCAAGGCCATTTTTCAGTCCCCAACTTTGAACTTGTGGGTGTCTTTTGCAGTGAGATGAATTTCCTGGAGGCAGTAGACTGTTGGGTCATGCTTCTTTATCCAGTTGCTACTCTATGTCTCTTCAGTGGCACATTTTAGTTCATTCACATTAAAATTGGTTATTGAAATGTAAGAGTTTATCCCTATGAAAAGACTCTTAGGGGGTTGCTCTGTTCCTTTCTTATTTTTGTATTTACATATATGTGTATTTTCATTTTTGTGAGTGCTCTGTGTGCTCTGTTGACTCTGTGCTTGCCTGTACTTTTGTGATGGATATGACTATTATTATTTCCTGTGTTCAATATGTTAAGCGTCTCCTGGAGAGCTGGTCTGGAGGCAGCGTATTCTCTAGAGATTGGATGTTTGAGAAGGATTTTAATTTTCTGTCACTGATGAAGCTTAGCTTGGTAGCATAGGAAATTCTTGGCTGGAATTGCTTATCTTTAAGAACATTAAAGATGAACTCCAGTCCCTTCTGGCTTGTAGTGTTTCTGCAGATATATCTGGAGCGAGGCTGATGTGCCTTCCCTGGTAGGTAGTCTGACTTTTCACTCTTGCTGCCTTTAGGATTTTCTCTTTCATGCTTACTTTGTGGAGGTGGGTTACTATGTGTCTTGGGGATGGTCTTCTCATGTGATACCTTGCAGGGACTCTTCAAATTTCTTGTGCTTGAATGGTCATCTCTCCAGTGAGATGTGGAAAGTTTTCTTGGATGACTTCATGGAATATTCATTCCATGGTGTTCTCAGTTTTCCTTTCTGCTTCAGGGATACCAATCAGATGAAGATTTGGCTTCTGAACATAGTCTCACATCTTTGCTCCTTCTTTTTGAGCTTTTTGTCCCTATTTTTTTACAGATTGGGTTAATTCCATATTTTGGTCTTCAAACTGTGAGATTCTTTCCTCTGCATGATTGATCCTACTCCTTATATTTGTTACTTTGGTTTTGATTTCCAGGATGAGGCTCTTCATTTCCATTATTTCAGAATAGGCTTTTCTTAAACTGGCCAAATCTACTTTTACTTCCTTGACTTTGGTGAGTATGACTTTGGTGAGTTTTGCTTCTAGTTCTCTTGGTTCTCTCTGTTCATTTTAGCTATTCAGTCTCTGATTTCTCTGACTGTCTTCTGGGGCAGGCCATTCGAGGAGGTTCCCATTGTTTGTCCTCTGATAGCTTCACTTTTGGGCACTATCTTTTTAGTACTCTGAGAGTTGTCTATTTTTGTTGTTGTTGTTGATTTTGTGATAGGCCTTTCCCTCTTTGTAATTCCTTTTGGTTTTGTTGCTCTGAAGCTAGTCACTGATCCTCTGTTCTAGGGCCCTTTCAGTGGTTCAATATACGTCACTCAGTGAGAGAGGGAGAGACATTAATTTTTGCTCCTTGTTCCACCCTGTGGCAGATCTCTCAACTGTAGCAGCTCCTGCTGCTAGCACTCTGTGGAGAGTGAGTGGGGGGATAGGCCCACCCATCTGTGATTTGTAACACAGAAGCCTTCCCACTGAGAAAGGCTTTGAGTGTCTTTTATGTTGTTCCTTCCGTGTTCAAGTCTATATTCTGCTCTTGAAAAAGAGTGAATTCCCTGTCATGGGGGAATGGGGAATCCATTCTGTAGGCACGTAGGGTTTAGAAGTGATTCTTCCTGATCTGGTTGGGAAGATGGGTCAGCAGCCAGCAAGGTTCACTCTGCAGATGGTTTTTCCCTGCCTAGAAGCCAGCTGGGACCATGCTCATGGCTGCTGACCCAGCACAGGTTTTCCACTAACCCATTGCACTTAGGGTCTGGCTGCCTGCCACTGTGATTTGATCAGGACTCCTCCCATGTGGGACCAATGTCTCATACATGGCTCAGAGGGGTGAGTGGACTCAAGGTATCTTAGGTACATCTCTTGTTCACCAGGCAAGGTTTCAGTTTCTGTGCCAGCCTGGCAGATGGTGGGGGATGCGGTGCCCAGATTCTTGTATCTGCTGTCATTTTCTGGTCTCTATGTGTTTAAAGACACCTTTGTTGGGCGCAGGGTGCTTCACCTGTCCAAAAGTGTTTCTCTGTCTCAAAGGCTCGGTCCCTACTCTCTGCTTTGCTGTTCCACAGTGACCATCTTGGATCTCTCTTTCTTCTATTATTATATTATCATTAATACTGAGAATTGTTTTAGAAAAAATTTTCAGAAAATATTTCAGAAAAAAATCAGTTTCCAAGGGTTTTTTATTATTTTCTGAATGTTTTCTTTCTTTCTTATTATTTCTTTATTATTTTCTGAAAGATCTCTGAAAGTTGTTTTCTGTCATGAATGCAATATATTGTTAGAGCTTTTTGAGGATATTATTGTATTTTTAAAAATGATATTTCTTTTCTTTGAATTATTTGTTTCCTCTAGGATGAACAGACCCATTTTACTTCTCTTTCATGTCAAAGATTTTCTCCAACATCTGGTGCTTCTTAGTTGTCTCTAGTTATTAACGACTGAAAATGGAGCTAGGTCGGTGTGAACGGGGGGTGGGCTTCTCTCCTTTTATGTATCTCTGGCTTGCCACGGGTCTCTCTTCCAAATGTGAGGGCTGTTTGCAAACTCTGTTTAAAGGAGCAGCATGTGTCAATTGGTGCATCTCATTTTTGGATACCTGGAAATATAGGAGGCAAGCAGTCCAGTGCTTCCTCCTACTACTATACCAATGACTGAAACAAGGAGGGTTTTCTTAACACTGGTGGGAGAGAAAGTTGGTTTATTTTCCTCCTAAGTGGAGCTGCCTTTCCCTTTTTTACCTGCCCTATAAAGGTCTGGTGGTCCAGAATTATTTCAACATAATTCTTCTTTCTCAGGCTTCTGTTATCTACATAGGAGCCCTCTGTAGGCATAGAGTCCCTTTCTTCAGAATGCAGGTGTTGGCTTAATTCTGGAGTAAAAAACTATTGCTGCCAAATGCTCATTATAAGCAGTAATGTGGTGTTATGAACACAGTGGGAACTGTGTATTAGTCATGCATTACTGCAGTAATGCTGTGTAATAATGGCAG
The DNA here is from genome assembly GCA_027257055.1 of Cephalopachus bancanus. Taxonomy (NCBI): domain Eukaryota; kingdom Metazoa; phylum Chordata; class Mammalia; order Primates; family Tarsiidae; genus Cephalopachus; species Cephalopachus bancanus. The sequence continues at coordinate 3,823,921 of JAPVLO010000021.1, read as the reverse complement.
CCACAAAACCCTAGTGGCTCACTCACATGTCTGGGCATTGGCTAGCTTTTGGCTGGGTGACTGGGGCAACTTTGCCCTCTTGCATGTTTCTGCTCCAGAAGGCCACTTTGGATATGGCCTTGGTAGAGGTTCAAGAGCAGCAAATGAAGACCTGCAATAAACACAAAGCCCCTAAGGCCAGGGTCTAGAACTGACACCTTGTCACTTCTGTTCATTTTATTGGCCAAAGCAAGTGTCAAAGCCAGTCCAGACTCCAGGGATGGGATAATAGGCTTTATCTCTGTTGTGAGAGGAACTGAAAAGTCTTATGGCAAAGAGTATAAATCAGGGAGGGTTGAAGAATTAGGGCGATTTATGCAGTCAATTTACTGAAGTTCTCTTATGCTCTTCAGTGAATTGCTGTGTCTCTTTGAACGTGTTTCTATACCTAAAGTTGTTTTGTCCCAAGTATTCTTTCATCTCTGGTCATCCTCATTGTTCTCAACTAAATTTCATTTGGTATAGTCTACCAGGAAATGCCTAAGATTTTTAGTTCTCTCGTGGCATTCTTTCTTATTCTTTAGTACTGTTACACATGTGTTATTTATGACAGATATTTTCTGACTTGTTTAGGAATTGGTGCAAAAGTAGATTTGTGTGCTCATTTTGCAATTCTGATTCAATCTCCTGTGCTGTCATTTTCAATTCTCAGTTAATATATATCTTCGTCAGGGATTCCAAATATAACAGGCTGGTTATACCTGAAGCATTAAACACAACTGACATTTTGGTATTCAACAGTCACAGTTTCATGCTGATGCCACAGAAAGTGAGATGACTGAAAATCACTGTTTCCCAGGTGTGGGATTTAATTAAGCAGCAAGGATGAAAACCAATGTGGAAAAATCTTCTAAGCTCCAGCAGATTTTATTTAACCTAGAAATCTAAGAAACCATGAGTTTGTGTCAAATACAATGGCTTTGCTGATTGTTTGGTAGAAATTGTCAGTAGGTAATATAGCTGGAGACTGGAATAGTGCCTTTCTCTAGAGTGAAAGAGGGTGCTACCTGAGTCTGACCTCTAGTTTTATAGTCTAGCTAGACATCCATTCTTTTCTATGCTCAGAAGTGGACAGTCCCCAGGACTTGCCCCATGATAATTAAATTACACATTAGAATAAGGTGCTCACTGGAATACAAGCTATGATTTTTATGATAAATACCAGACATACTCCTGAAAGTGTGATGAAGATTCTTTCTTTTCCTATAAAAGATCTCCAACAGGATCAGAAAATAGTTTGACTAGTGAGGAATGTTAAATTCATCCATGTACTCTTTACTTTCTTGTTTACCTACTCATTTGACAACTATTTCTAGATGTGAGCTCTGAAGGAATGCCATTTTACTAGGCACTGGGTCTACTTTGGTGAATAAAGTCCTTCCTGGAACTAATAGTTAATATTCTTGTGAGAATGATAGGTAATAAATAACTAAATAAATAATAAAACACCTAATAAATATATAAATAATAATAAATACATAGTATGTACATATGTATATATATAAACTATATAGGAAAAGAATGAGCAAACTCCCATTGAGATCAGTCAAATGCTCTAAGTATCTGGCAGAGACAGCTAATGCCTCTTTTTTCACTGTAGAGAGGATCTTGTTCTAGGGTAGCACTTGAATCCAGATAGCAACTCTCTAATATCTGGGTCAGCAAATCTATGGCTTGTGGGATTTGTACTGTGCCCCTGCCCATCCAGGCATCACCCAACAATCTCAGCGCTCTTTGCCACAGAGCCTGCACTTGAACTTAGAATCCTTTTCAACACTGGGGCTCTAGGTTTTAATGCAAGATAAAAACCATTCTGTGTAATTTAGCTTTTTTTAACAAATCTTGTTTTGAGGCCCTGGCCAGAGGTCAGTCAATTCTCCTTCTTAAGCAGCTGATTATTAAACCCACACACCAGCCACTTCCTTATCAGGGTTTTTGTACTCTGGCCACTGTGCACCAACCCTAATGCCCTACCCTGGGGCCAGGTACCAGACAACAAGGCATAGCTCCTATGCCCTGGAGTCTGTGAAATTATTAAAATTAGCCAATCTACAGGGAACCTGGGAAACCTAGCTGATTCCACTGCTTTCCATATATAATCTACCTGCTGCAGCTCTGACCCTTATTTCCAGGGACAACTTCCTGTGTAGCCCTTAGTGGCAGCTCCTCACACTCATTTGAGAGTTTTCGTCTCAACCCTTTCTCAACTTAGTTCTCTTCTTCTACCATGATGTTGATGTGTTGTGTCCTCCCAACAAAGAATGAAATAAAAACATTCTGCCCCACCAGCTCTATTTAGGGAGAACCTTGCCATTAGTCCTGGAGGAATGGAAGCCTAATGCTTAAAATTCTCTGCCCCCCCATTGTTCTGAGGTTGGATGCTGCCAATCCATGACTCTCTGCATTCAGTTATTTTATGCTTCTGCAGCTCAAAGGCCCCTTTCCATGGCATAATTCTTTACTTTGGATTATCCCACTCCAGACATGTCTGAGGAAAGTCTTGTTCTAGCCTAATAATTATTCTCTAGCTTTTAAATGACTTATGTTCCTGATTCATTATGTGTAGATCTTATAAGTTAAGCCGCCATTGATGGCAGCTGTTATTGCTGCTAAGACATAGTTATTGATCTCAAGACAGTGGTCATCTCAAAGAAGGAAGCCAGTAGACTGATAATTTACAGTTAGTGTTATTCCTGAATGAGAAGCAGGTGCTGGGAGGTGGGAAGTGGGGTGAGCACAAACAAGTATGGAATTGATTCCAAATGAAAAGCCCAAACATATATGTCTATTTGAATCTTGGCTATCTCAATTATGTTTGTATACTTATATTATGCATAATAAATTACTGTGAACTATATTTACTTTGCATTGCTATGTGGATTAAATGAGAACGCATATATGGCAGACTTTAGCATTGTGACTGCTATACAAATAGGACTTAAAAATGCAAATTTTCTCCTTAACCTGTAATTCTTCACTTGGAAATTGGAAGATATAGTGATTGATCATTGCTGTTTAAATGAATATTCCATTAGGTTTTTGCAAAGATGATTGGTTAATAAAATAGTTTTGACTTTAGTGGCTTCAGAAACTGACCTTTGGTGTGAATCAGAGCTTTGGAAAAGCTTCTCCTTCTCTTCACACCATCCCCAATCTTCCTTACCCTTGCACTTCAGGTAGTGACCACAAACATGTATCAGTGCCCAGTGGCTAGAACTAGTACTCTAGTTCAGGTGGCTGATTGCAATGGAGATGTTGTCAGGGTTGAGCCTGGAGGGTGACAGCAATGTTTATTAAATGAAATGGGCATGACCAGTTGCATTTTCATACAAGTAAGTTGGTTCAGAGAGGTTTCACCACTTACAGGCAGGGTTTGAATCTATCACTAACTCCACTAAATCAAGTTGCCTCTTCATTACCAATGCCTTGTCAAAACTATTCAGAACTACCCATTTTATTATGTAGGTATTTCAGGTCTCCTTAGTATTTCTTACCTTGTCCCACTTATTAGGCAAAAAGAACCCCAAATCAAGTTTATAGCAACCATAGTAACTCAGCCAAAACAAATAACCTAGAAAAATCAAGCTAAGGGGGGCAGAAAAAGGAACCAGCCAAACAGCTCCATTAATTTTAGATCTATGACTTAATTTTTCACCAGACCCATTTTCCAATTTGCATTATTCTCATACAGAGTCTTTTACAGTCTTGGCATGTGGGTAGGTAATAAGGAACTCCTGAACTGTGCAGTTTGATTTTGTCTTAAGCCTGCTTGCACTTTCCCAAGTTCATAGAGCAGCTCAAAGAAAAAACATTCAGCTAAAGGGCCATTTGGAAGGAATTTGGTAAATGTTCCTGAACTGTCATGGATCACGCTCTCCAGAACCTAATTGAGAGAGGCATTTGAGTGAGAGGGAGGTTGCTAAACACATTAGTGACATTCGGGAAGATCTGGGTTTCTTGACATAGTGCAGCATCAGAACATAATATGCATCAGAGACTTTCCTCAAATAGCCTTAATTGCATTTTGATGTCCTGGTGACTGTGAAGATTATTTTTAAATCAAATTGGTGCATTAGAATTACATTTAGTTTTAATTAAGTTGATGCATTTGCCAAGCCGTAATGTACTTAGAGAATGGAAATGAGACACCAAGGGAGTCCTATTCTGTCTTACTATGTCTGAAGGTCTCTTCCTTTTTAAAATATTTTATATTCTGAAGGTTTACAAAACCTTGCAGGGCAAACGTAAGTCACAGGTCAAAAGGCCAATGTGGACCCTTGTATGGAACATTGACAGAGAATCAGGAAACCTGTGTTCTAGTTTGGGTCTGCAACTGGCTCACTGCTTATCTTTGGATAAATCACAGTTATTCTCAAATCTTGCAGATAATCAAAAGCCAGGAGGACATTTAACCATACAGATTTCCAAGTGGGATTTGACTACCCCGGTCTAGGTGGAGCCTAGGAATCTCTACTTTAATAATATTCTTTAGGAAATTCTTGCATCTTGTACCAAGTGACTTAACCGTTCCAAACTGAGTTTTAACCTATCAGATTTGCTAAAAGAACTCAAGAGGATGCCAGGAGAAACTGTGACAGACTTTGAAATGGGCAAAAAAGATAAGTGACCTGAGTGTCCTGTCTGGCATATCTTTTCAGGATACCTCCCAGTTTTCAATGCCTTTGAGCTATTTTATACTTCATGCAAGTTCTAGAAATCTGATAATAATGCCAATGATTCTTTTTCCATAGAAATGCAAATGGATATGCCTGCTGGAATATAACTAGTTATTAACACTTATCCCGTGAATTCTGAACAGTTTTGCATCTATTTGTAAATTCATGTCAGTATTCCTTATTGCCTATGTATGTGTGATGCACTGAATTCTTTTTGACCCATGTGTGACATGCTGTGTGACATGACATTCTCTCACTAATTAATGAGTCATATAAAATTTTTGACATGTGTTCATCTCATATTTGTATGACATTCATGATTTTATCTTACTTTAAAAAAATTATCCTTTAACAAGAGTGACTGTTCATGAGCACACTGTATAGGTCACAAATTTCCTGGTCTTATGGCTCACACCTAACATTCATAGTAGACTTGTAAGAAGTGATGTGAGTGGCCAACATGGGATACATTGATACATTGCCTCAGTCTGCTGATTAAAGTAGAATTGTTAACTGTATCAGAGAGAAAACATACCACAATCAACATAGGATGGAAAGCAAGGGATAGGAGAAAGACCAGTGGACTGGGAGGCAACTCTGTGAGTTCCAGACCCTAACCTCCACTTTCTACCTGTGAGTTCTACCTTGATTCTCCCATCTTACTCCAAAAAGATTTTTAAAAAGCTATAAACTGTCTCACTGGAATATGAACCAAACAGCCAGGCATCCACTCACTAAACATTACTGAATTTTAAGATAGTCTTTTCAGAATCAAGACTGAAATGAATGTAGCTATTTAAATACACTGTCTCTGTGATAAATTTTTACCATCTCTTTTTGGAATGGAGTTTGCCTTTGTCCTACTTTGGTAGCTCTTAAAATAATTCTCTGGTTCTGAAGTTTAACCCATTATCCCCTTATCCTTTACTCATGGGAAAGGGTAAGCGCTCACTAACAAGACTTCACAGGCACCCATGAGTTTTCTTCTTTCTGGAAGCTCAGCTGTGATGCCACCTTCCTTGTAATGCCTTCCTTGACTTTCCATGGCTGTTTTGATGCACCTTTGAGGTGCTGTTGTAGCCTCTTGAACTACCTCCCACCCACAAATTCCTCACACTGGACTGTAACTTCCTACTCTTCTGCTGTCCCCCAACCTCATGACTCCTTGAACTCTTTGGGAACAGGGCCTCTGAATTGTTCTCCTAGTGGAGAGCAGACGCTCAGTCACCACATGACAAGAGATGAATAGATGAGGCAAATCCTGAAAGCAGCCCTAAAAGGATTAAAATCACTTTTCACTAGATGCCAAGTTGCGCTTTGAAAAAAGTCTGAAAGAGATGAATTCAGGCCATCCTATCTCCAGAGATTCTTCCAAATATTAACTAATGAGAAAAATGGTTGCCCACTTTCATTCAGTCTTGCCCACAGAAAATCTGAGACTGGCTGCTTCCAAGAGTCTGGCAATTCATTAACTGAAATTTGTATTTGGGGTGACAAAAGAAGATATGCTTTTCTTTGAAGCCCCCCAAATTTAGGTGTTCTGACATACATTGAAGTGGTAATTAATTTGTATCTCTTTTAGAATTTGATAATATTGAAAAAGCAGCTCCTACTTTTTCTCTATTTTTCTCATAAGCCTTTTTTTTCCCCATCTCTTTTTTCTGCCCCTATGAAAATGTCTATTATCATATAAATCTGTTTGGGGAAAACTAATAAAAATGAAAATGACTTCGATGTGGGAAGTCAAAATGAATTCTTTGGAATAGACATTATATGGTTACTAAAATAAGCATTTGAAACTTTAAGTCTTTTATTTACTCTCTTGATCCTTTTTTTCAGAGTCCTTAGGATGTTTTAGGGATTTGTGTTTATTTGGAGTCATTTAAATCTGCTGTTTATTTATATAAAATTACACTCAGCAAAGCCATAAAAGTTATTCTTATTGATTTAAAAAAGGTGCCTTGGTGTGAATAATAAGTGATGACTCCAAGATTTTGTTTTGCACACTTCTGAGCCCCAAAACACTGAGGATAATGGGACTAGTTACATTTGTAAGTGTTGAAGACAGGATTTAATTTCAACACAAACTAAGTGTGGGTTATCAAGCTTTGGCTAATGATAGGTGTGTGCCTGCATGTGTGAATAAATGTGCACTTGAGTATGCATAAGTGTGTGAATGTGTGTAAGTGCATATATGTGTGTGTGTGACTGTGTGAGTGAATTTGTGTGTATCTGACTGAGACTGTGAGTGTGTGTGCGTATTTGTGCATATGACATATACATACACATCCACTTGGCTAGAAGGATGATGTGATACACGGTGCATGTGAGTTCACAGGGTAGTGTATGATGATAATGACACTAGTACTGATTATCATGGCTTGAAAAAATTGACAATATAGGTTATTGGTGGATATTGTTTATGACCCTTAATTACAGAAGGTTTTCTACTATATGACTCCTTATGCTCTGATAGAAAAACCTGGGTGGCTCATTATTGCTATCAGACCTCAAATCATCAGCAATAGTCTGGAGGCAGGTCTTATTATCCCTGTTTTCAAGATGAGATAACTGAGGTTGAGAAAGTTTGGTAAAAAGTCCTATTGTTAGAAAGTAGAAGGCAGGGATGTGAACCCATTCTGTCTGACTCCAAAGTTTAGATGAAACCCCAAACACCGTACTGTTACCATAGTGTCCTCTCCACCTGAAATTGATAAGAAAGGGGAGCAAGACTGAAATCACCCCAGGCAGGGTCTTCTACAACAATACAGGTGAGAGATGAAGGTGGGGATGGATACAGTAGCTTCTAGGCAAAGAGGAGTAGGAATGGAATATCAAATACATTTGGGCATGAGGTAGAGGGAAGTCTCCTTGGCTGACATAAGTTCTGGGGAAAGGATGACGTCATTCGTCCCAAGGAGCAGGTCTGTGGGAGGAAGGGTAGTGCTGCTGTGCTCCATTCATTGCTGGGGTAGGCAGGTGGTAAGTGAATTTGGAGGTCTCTGGAGAGGTCTGGATCTTTTGCCTCTGGCAGAAAAGGCTTTCCTTTATTGAGCAGATACAGAATGAATGCTTGCTGAAACAATGATTCATCTGCTTTGATTTATGACCACTAGTGTTGCCAGTTGAGCCTTCTTTGCCGTCAGGCTCACATTCCTAATACTATCTACACTCTCATCACCTTTGTTCTCTTTCCTGGGGACAATACCCAGTGTGCTTCCCTGGATCAGAATGCCGGTGGATAAAAATGCATTTAAAAAGGTGTTTGTATTAAAAGACATTTTTTTCTACCTTATAGTTTGAGGAGAAAAAGATAATTCACAAAGCCCTAGTTCATTCAAGGAATCATAGCAAATCCCCAAAGCATTGCCTTACACATACTAAATCAAATGCCTGACTTTTAAAATGGGAACCTACAATCTCTTGGCAAAAAAAAAAAAAAAAAAAAAAAGTGTGATTTATCACTCCAATCTTGCAGTCTATGTAATGCAGGCATTTCACTTCTGGAGATGAATAGTCCTACTTGCCTCAAAGCAGACTGTAAACGTTTCATTCGTGACCAGACAACTTGACTTTTAATGACCTGCAACCAACTAAAATAAGCACACAAAGTTACGACTACTACCAGGCAGCTAGACGTTATTCCTCAGTATCCCAGCAACATTCTGTATTTCTCTGAAATTGCTTTTTAAAATCTCATAACTACAGAATAATCTTATAATATAAATTGTGGAACCTGTACGGTAGGAGGTTGTTAAATCTTAAATTTTAGATGCCCAAACAACAATATCAAAAAGGATCCAATATGCTGTTCTCATTGCAAAGTAAATATATGTCATTCTTTACTTCATCAGCAGAGAGTTAACTATGGATCGTCCGCTGAAGACAAGGCATCATCATGGCAGTGAATCCCAGGCAGGTTCCGCTCTGACTCACAGCGCTTGTCATATCTCTAACAGAATAAGGCTGCACTTGATAAATGCCATTTTCTCCTCTCACACCGATGATGCCAGAACTGTTTACAGCTTCAGTCGGTGGGTTCAGCATGACAATTTTACTCAACAATGGAGAAAACTCAGATGTACAAGGACTTAATTGTCAGAACAAAACTAATGATCTGGGATTCAGGCCCTGAACTCTGCTCTGGAAAGACCCGAGAATCACTTGGCAGCAAATCTCAAACAAATTCTGAAACAAACCTGGCCT